>CAIGRN010055425.1:0-30041 GCA_903798345.1 Fraxinus anomala
TATTGCAGATACGTAGTCATGCACAGAAGTATTTTCTCAAAGTTCAAAAGAGTGGAAACAATGAACATCTACCTCCACCCCGGCCAAAAAGAAAAGCTGCTCATCCCTATCCACAGAAAGCTTCAAAAATTGGTAAGAATATGTTACTTCTATTGGATCTTGTAGTCATGTGCTGAGCTTGAAAATGACCTAGCTTGTTTCTGTTAGCACCCATGGTTTCACAATCCATGTCATCTTTCCAAACTTCTCCTGGATTTGTAAGAAAGCTTGATTCTTCACCTTTACTCAGACAGCCTGATGGTCCTGCATCTGTGCCTGGGTGGGCAGACAACTCTGTGCAACTCACCAGTTCTCCACACGTGGAAAAAGGTTCTCTTATTCTCTGGGTCTACCTTAAACGATATTCATTCTGTAACCTTGGAGCTATTGCACTGTTCCCTGTAGAAGTAATGCTTCGCTGTTCTATGTAATATCTGTTCTATATTATAGGAGACACCATATCTGCTGGACAATCGCATGCCAATATTAAGAGAAATCCAAGGACAAGGCCAACAGGTGAGATGATTAATGAAGAAAAACATGGACAACCAATGCCAGGTGACTGTAAAATAGCTCGTGCATGTTCTATTGGCATTTTATGTGATGGCCAGTGAAATGTTTAAGCTTGTAAGATACACAAATAAGAAAGATGTTATGCCTCTTCTACTGGATATGTGCTAAAGAGGGGAAAATATTTTTGTCTGTTCCACCTTCCTCCAACTCTCATTGCTTCAAAGCACAAGTAAAATGTCAAAATTCTATATCAGTTCACTCTCTTATTATTGAAGTCAATGATATGGATTAATAGATGCCGATGTTCAAATTATGGTCAAATTAACTTCTAACAGATCAGCCATAGTATTTACTGGTGATTTTTGGTGAATCAATCTGAAGATTCAAGCGAGCCCGATTGTTTTGGCGGGGTATGATGTTGTGATCTGCGAGATGTAGAGATGTGGGTGTAAACTGAAGAAAAAAAGTTGCTGAACTTGCATTTCCAATATTTGTGGAGATGCTTTTATAAATTTTAGGGTTAAGCTTTCCCTTTGACATGTTTGCCTATTTCAATAAACTGCTATCCTATATGTTTGTGATATTTTTGGGAGTTCTTGCATCTTCTGATGATGTGTCTACGAAGAGTAATTTTCCTGACACTGGTTGCAATCTCCTTTTAACGTGCCTATTGCGCGCTTCTATGTTTGCCAGTGAATGATTCCTGTACTATTCCTATCACCAATGCCTTCAGTTAAATTATTCCTTTTTCATTTGTATATGCAGTTCTTCCTGATTTCGCTCAAGTATACAACTTCATAGGCAGCGTCTTTGACCCAAATGTGACTGGTCACTTGCAGAAATTAAAGAATATGGATCCAATTGATATTGAAACAGTATGCTTCTTTAACTTATGCTCTCATTTATCATCCTGTGACTTTATGATTGTTTGAAAAAGTTATTACGTTGTTTTGGGAATGGATTAATCTAAAGTTTGAGATTGTATAATTTTCTTTTATGCATTTGTTTACACTATTTAAGGTTTTGTTGGCATAAAAAATGTGGTTACTTTTATTACTTTTCCTCTATGCTTGTGTGCAGGTGTTATTGTTGATGAGAAATCTCTCCATCAATTTAGCTAGTCCTGATTTTGAGGATCATGTAAGTTCTTAGTTATTAAACTCCTTGCTATTTAGATTGTTCTGCAGCAAAGGGTTCACATGTTGCTATTTTTTCTTTTGAATTGTGCACCGACCATTTCATATATTATCATGCTCTATTTTGTCCTCAATAATGGAAAAGATTGAAGTTTTGAACTGTATCCTCTTTTCATTTCCAATATGCTGTGAGCATTATGTTTACTTCACCCTCTGAGGAAGTGGGAGGTTGGATATTATTATAATTGGGTAGTATTTGTCTTGCTTACCATGTGAATGTTTAAATGTACTTGCGCAGAGGAGTTTACTTTCATCCCACGAGGTTGAACCTGGGAAGGACAATGCCTATATCGGAACTAACACCATACTTGGTAGTCAATCTCTGGATGCAACTTAATTTGGTATAAAAATTGAACTATTATATGCTTTTGATCATTTTCCATATTTCTGTTTTGTCATTTGCCCAAGTGGTGCTATTAGTTCAAATCAAACGTCTTTGTTCAACAACAGGTTGTGGCCAAGATTTGGTGGTGTTGACAAAATCTCTGGTTGTGAAAACTGTTTCCTGTCTTGAGTTCTATTGGGAGTCCTCTTCATATACCTTGTGCATACCAACCAAACAAAATAAAGAAGAGAAAATTAATGCAAGGGAATGTAAATTGAAAAGACTGATCTGTAAATTCAAATTTTGATCATTTCCATTGTTCATCTTTTCTAACCGATCTGTAGTATTGTTTGCTGATTAGCTTTTACACTGAAAAGTCCATTTCATTTTATATTATAAGTACTTTTAGAGAAAATTGCACATAGGGTCCTAACCTTTGCAAGAAGTGCAAATGGGTCTCGAACTTTTTCTTTGATGCACTTCTGTATTTGTTATGAGGTTTTTGAAAGTTTGTGTTTTTCATTTACTAAATGATGGAGCAATCTTGCTATATGTACAGGGAAAATTGCGAGACTGCATTGCAGGGAGACAGATGGCGCACATTCATTGGATCTTTGACAAAAAACAGTTTTATCCAAGCCAATGCACATGCGCCATTTGTCTCCCTGGCAATGTCACAAGGGGCTTAACTCATGATGGAGTTCGTACTTTTATATACTTTTAGTACTTATCTTTGTGCCTCTCTCTAAATCATTGCAAATCCTTAACAGAATAATTTTAATTGCATAATTAAAATGAAAAAGGCACTCTGCCTAGCTGATCACATTTTAACTCTTGGAACCAGAAGGCAGACAAGATCTTGAGCCCGAGGAGCAGTCAATCCAGGCCGTTCACTCATCAACTCCACCAAGATGATCTCCATCAGATGATGGTAATTTCCATCAAAGCATTGTACCATAGCTGCAAGCACGGTGTGCACTTCTTGCAATGCTAGAAGCATTCCAGGACACCCTCTCCTTCCTGTGCCAAAAGGCAGAAGCTCAAAATGTTGTCCTTCTAACATCTATCGTATCCCCCTTGCCGTCCTTAATGGGCTCTAGAAACCTCACGAGGTGGAACTCCAAAGGGTTATCCCAGTACTCGCAGTTCCTACCAATGGACCAAATGCTAACGAGAAGCAAAGTTCCTGTTGGAATAATATACCCTTTTATCTCACGGTCGATTGTGGGTTTTCTTGCAAGCATGGGAAGGGGAGGGTGAAGACGAAAAGTTTCCTTTATGATAGCTTGAATATAGGGTAGATTGGAGGCATCTGATTCTTATACCAATCTGTGGGATCCAACAACTTTATATACCTCGTGTTTTTTTTAGTACACTTGGATTGTTGATTAGCTCTGTTAATGCCCATTCAATGGCAATGGCGGTTGTGTCTGAAGAAATCCTAGTGAAAAAAAATAAAAATTACGAGTTGCATGCATTAATTAAATTAACTGAAAAGTAATAAATCACGAGTTGCATGCATTGATTAACCGTGGACAATTAATAACGAAAAAAAATTATTAAATAAAATATCTATTTCAAGACTTTATGTACTCTCTCAACTTCCTTCATATAAAAACCTAAAATGCTTCCACGTGCGCACGAACGTATGTACAGTTTATCTACTATCCTCAACTTCCTCACTCTACACCGCGACAATCTTTTTATGCTCTATCGTGTGCCACCCTCAATGCACACACGCGTGCACTCCGGAGCTTCTCTTCTAGTTTGCGGCTGGCCTTCGCACAAAAACCTAACTGGTTCACCATCAATTCACTACTGCATGCAAGACTGCAAGTTCCTCAACTTTGAACTTCACTTAAAACTCTATACCAAACCCTTTTTTGTGGAGATTTTAGTTAAAAAGCCTAATCAAACCATAGCATTATTTAGAAAGCCTTCTACAATGTATTTTTGTCTAGAAGGTATTAAAAAAAAATATATATAATAATAATAAATTTCTCTCAGATCAATTTGGCGTGTCTCGTTGTTTACAACAAACTTTCCTAAGATCCATATGGGCAATGAAATCGTCCTGTCAATTATTCATTTTTAATAGGAAACTTTAGAGTATGAGTAAAAACGATTAGATGTCATGCGATCTCATCAACTCTATTGGTGGAAAGATTAATATATTTGATCGTGGTCTCTAGTTAAGTTTTAATAGTATGCTTATAGTATGTGTAAAAACGATTAGATGTCATGTATTCATGTTGTTAGAAGCCTTTTGTGTACTCAAGAAAGCGCACACACTCATATAGATTGCGTTCATTACAAGAGGGAGTCTATTGATATATTTTATGTGACTAACATAGTAAAATAAACAATCGATATGTAAGTTTTTTGGCTACCCCTCTCAACAATATTAATTTTTCAAGATGAAATCTCAAGTCTTAATAGAAATAAGTAATGTTATTTGTAATAAGTGCTTAAACATTAATATATTTAAGACTAAGTTTGTCACGTTCTCCTATAATTTTGATGTTCATTTTAATTCATTGCAGAATGTGATATTAACCTATTGTCACATGGGGGGCTAGTGACGTTCGCAATGTTTGAGGTAGACGGTGTATAACCCCCATTTTGTGATGATAGTTATGATAAAGGTCGCTATAAATATTTTCATCTATATTTTCTTACCTTAATTGTTGAGATTGTCCTTGTAGATAACAACTTAACATTCGAACTTTCTAACTTTATTCGTTATGTGAGCAAAAGATAATTGATAGCGTTGGATTCGAACCCTGGTTTTCTTTGGTGCTCCCAACATTTTGGCTTGAAAACGTGTTTGTGAAATACGCTTTTATTAATGAAGCATTTTTAATCTGATGATTGACACGTGGTTCCCTCATGGCTGTTGGATGGAGGATGACCTATATACTTGGGCTGATGATTTTTGTCTTCAGTCAATTCACTTCAACTTTCTGGAGATTTCTGGGCTCCCACATGTTTGAGAGAAAAGAGAAGGAAATAGCTAGGCTTTGTTGTTCTTCGCTTGAATAACTTAAATATCTGATTTTAAGTGTTGTCTGTGATAGAGTAATCTTCGTATTGTAATATTCTGTGTGAATATTGTGAGGGAGGGTCCGAGTGATTTCTCCGCTGCGGTTACTTAGTGTTTGTTCGAAGGGTTAATTGAAGATTTCTTGGTGAATCTTGGTAGATCTATCGTTGTATTTTGAGGGATAAGTCTCATATCTCCTCTCTCTGAACATTTGTAATCTTCGTTGTCATTTTGGGCTGTTTTAGTGTAACTGAGCATAATCCATTTCTTTGATGCTTAATGGGGGATGTAGGTGTTGAAGCGGTCACCGAACCTCCGGGGGCTAAGGCCGAAATAATTGTCTTCATTTTAATTTTTGCAGTTTACTTTCGGTTTGTTTTCGATTATTCTTGCATCTCGATTCTTATATTGTGTGTGGTCTGTGCCTTACAGGTAGGCATAAGTACACGACATTCATAACTTTCATAGTTTCCATTTAAAGGGTACTACATTTATTGAAGTGGTCCAAGTGTACAATGTACAACTCTAATTGTTCAGCTTGGTAAATAATAACTATAATCAAAATTGATATGGAAATTTCACCTCATCTTTTTATTCTAATTTCTGCGATGGCTTAGATCCCAGCCAAAAGTTTTAGGTCTAGTCTAAGATTTATAATGATTTAGGGTTTAAGATTGAATAACTTGAGCATATGAGTTTTGAGTGGTGCTTATAATCAAACTTAAGAACAAGATTAATGAATGCCCCCAACGCCTTGCTTAGAATCATTCCTTATCATCTCCAACGTGTGATCTCGAGCTCTCCATGCTTTATCATAACTCAAAAGTTCGGCATATACTTCAAAAAAAGGGATTATTCTACTTGTATCAACCAATTGCATAATGTCACTTGTGCGTTAGGTAATATATCTAGCAAAGTCCTAAAAAAAAATAAAAAATAACCCAGATAATCAACTATTGAATCCCTGATTCATTGGGCTCATTTCTCGAAAACCAAACTAAGCTAAGCACTGGATGGCATGAGCCTAATCCAGTAAAGCCCAACTCAACGGACCAAACTAACAAACCCAATAAAAACATATACTAGGCTTCATTAAACAAAAAGCCCAAATCCCTATCAAAACCCTATGATATAAGAATCCAACCCCCTCGTTGTGTTAGGGTTTCCATTCATTCGCATCCACTGAAGCTGCTTCATCATCTCGGTTGATCTTTCTCTATCTTACCAATCTTTCTGCAGCCATGGTAATATTCTCTCTCTCTCTCTCTCTCTGTCTTCATCCATGTTCATTTCTTGTAGTTGAATTGATAATTACTGGCAAATAGAGGTTAATTTTCGAATTTTTTGTGTTTAAATGTCAGATTATTCCAGAGAAGAATCGGAGAGAGATCTCCAAATACCTCTTCCAAGGTCACATTCCCCTTTCAATATTCAACTAATGGAATTTTATGTTTTTGTTGGTTTCTGATGTGAATTTGTATAATTTTTACTTACAGAGGGCGTGTGCTATGCGAAGAAGGATTACAACCTGGCTAAGCACCCGGAAATTGATGTCCCGAACTTGCAGGTGATTAAGCTTATGCAGAGCTTCAAGTCAAAGGAGTACGTGCGAGAGACGTTCGCCTGGATGCACTATTACTGGTATTTGACCAACGATGGCATCGAGTTCCTCCGTACTTACCTCAATCTACCTTCAGAGATTGTTCCCGCCACACTGAAGAAATCCGCAAAGCCCCTTGGCCGTCCGATGGGTGGACCGCCAGGCGACCGACCACGGTAAATATTTTTATTTGCTTCATTCTATTGAGTTCGTCAGATTCTGGTTTTTACGCCCCTTGTTGAGTGAATTTTTTAAGAAATATGATTGGTTTGTTTGGATGTGACTGATTCACCATGGCAATATGGACATTTATTTTACACTGACGTTCTATTGAGCTAGTAAAACATTTATAAATAAATCTAAGTTTTTGTTTTGTTAATTGATAATGTGCTTGTTGTCAGAGCTATGTTCATAACACACTTCAAAAGGATTATGTGTACTGTTTCTTATTATCCTTTTGGAAATTTATTATAACTGATAAGTATTTTGGGCTTTGTTGCAATAGTGGACCTCCAAGATTTGACGGTGATAGGCCAAGGTTTGGAGATAGAGATGGATACCGAGGCGGGCCAAGAGGCCCTCCGGGCGAATTTGGTGGTGAAAAGGGTGGCGCTCCTGCTGACTACCAGCCTGCTTTCAGGGTAATTTGGATGTTTCAATACTACGTTCCGTTTGAATGATGAATTAGTTCTGCTATTCTTTGTTTAGTGTATACTGGTTGATGTGATTGTGCATATATTGGATAGGCTTTGTAATTGTGCATCTATTGGATAGGCTTTCATGTTTGCACTGTTTGTTGGCCACTGAAAATTATGAGTTAATGCAATAATTTTAATGTTAAAACTTTTTGGCTCAAAACATATTAAGCTTCTTGCATATAGTGCTGGAAAATGATTTATTTGGCGACTGTGTTTTGTAGTACTTTGCACGAGACTTTATAAGTAATATATTTAGCATATACCTATTTGCTATATATGTAAAATTAATTTGCGCTGCACTTAAAGACTTTTGTACTTTTCAAGAATTTATTATCGTAGTTAGCTTCTACCAATTAGAGCCAGCCGGCTAGGGATTAATATCATGGTTTCTTTGTCCTTGAAATATACTCTGTTAAATTCTCATTGTATTGATCCTCTCTTTTGATAGTTCTGCAGTTCCTTCTTTTTAGTTTGTATATGTCGGATGAAATATTTATTTTAATGCCAGTGTTTTTCATAGACATAAGCATATTTGCTCCAAAGTAGTGATGGCATAATGATAGATAAGTTGGACATATTTCTTGTTTTCCGTCTTCACACATCACAATATCAATCCTCGATGGTTCAACCTCGTCATTAGTTAACTTTTATTTGTGCAGTACTCGTATGGACTGAGGTTTTGGTTTCTTGACTTGGATGGACAATTTCTTTGGGTTAATTGTTTTTATAATTTATATGGTACCGTATGGGAAATTTTGAAGTTACTCTCCTTTATGTGCAGGGTTCTGGTAGTGGTGGAAGGCCTGGCTTTGGACGTGGATCTGGTGGTTTTGGCGCGCCACCCCCAAGTTAAAAACTTCTTGTTGATCTTTTTATAAAGTTCAGTGGTTTTTACATTAGTGTTCCGCTGTTGGAATTTACGTCATTTTGCCTTGTGGCTTTTGTTTCCTTAAGAATACTATATTGTACTTCGATTTTCTCTGCAATTTTGTTTATTTTGGATCTTAGGATTGCTATGGCGTTCTCATAATTTATATTTTCTATGTTGGAGTTTGTCAATCTTTCATTAAGATGTGACCACAAGTTTATTGTTATTGTTGTTTGTTACTTCAAGGAATGCCTGATTTTGTAATTTCTTCTTTCCAACCAAACCCGTCGCATCAAATTCCATGCTGAGTGGCTTATTACTATATAAAAATTGTTTTTGTGATGCTTTATATTATAAATTTTGATCAGTTAGTTGAATTGAACGATATTTAATAATATAATTGACTTAAATTTAAGAGAAAATTCTATTATTTCGTCTTGAAGATTGAATTATTCAATAAAAAATAAAATAAAATTTTGCAATATTTACCTATGCAGCTGCACACGTTTTCATTGCATTTTCTTGTTTTCTACTAGACACAGGGTTCGTTTGATTGTAAGAGTGAAATTTGGGTGGAAAGAAAATGAATTTAAGAAAATTGAATTGTCTAGAATTGTATTTCTGAAAATTGTTAATTGATTATGTTTGATTGATATAATTATCACGTTGAACATATTTAAATTTTGGATCTTTTGGTATTCGTTTGACTTTGCTTTTTTATGAAAATTGTCCGTTAAAGAAAATTTTATTTTATTTTTTGTTTTTTTACAATTGGTGATAAAATTTGTGTTCATTGTCAAAATAAATAAATAAATTACATGGAAACCATTTTTTCCTTCATTTCAGACAATTGGTGCACGTGTTGGGGGTGGGTGGAATTAATTTTCCATGGCAAATAAAATTCATCAAACAATCATTTCCATGGCAAATGGAAGAAAAAATGGGCTATCAAACATAGCCTTACTGTAATTTCAATACGATTTTTTGCAAAATTGTATTGAATAACAAAAATAAACAGAGTTTTTCGTTGTTAATAATTTTTAAAGAATATAATCTTGCAATCGAATTTGTGAAATCTATGTTTCCACAAAAAAGAAAAAGAAAAAAGAAAATAAACCATAAATTCCCGCCACAGAAAATGATTTTTCAGTTAGATATCTACACTTTGAATATAAATGAAGAGTTCTACTGAAATTCAACTACTGCACTAGCACCACTACATCTATAGATACATATAACACAAATACACATTGAAACAAACAATTTTCTAATTATGCCTTTCAATGCATCATATGTTCATCAAAAACTCTCTAGTCCAACCTCATTCTTTGGAATCAAATTATGGGTTGACATCATCATTTTCTTAGTTTTAGCCTTATCTCTGGTTCTGATCATCGCTCTTCTTTTCAATTTTCGGCATAGTAGGAAAAAACTTAACAAATCAAAGCCTATTTTGTCGAAAAATTTTGTTCATAGTCCTGCTTCCATGAACAAGAGGTTGTTATCGCGTAATGGATGGGATGTAGAGATGAGCATTGGGACACCGGAGAAACAAGTAATGTACTCCGATCAATGGTCTACTCCGGCCATTGAGACGATGGCAAATGTTGGAGCAGTGGCTATGGATATAGGGCCGGTTAGCCGGTATACATTTGGGGAGATCATTGCAGCAACGAATGGCTTGGCCGATGAGAATGTGATAGGAAGGGGAGACTATGGGGTGGTTTATCATGGAGTTCTATTCGATAACACCCGAGTTGCAGTGAAGAAGTTGCTATATAAAAGGTAAGTGCTGGAGTGTGAGAGTATTTCATCCATTTATTAGGCCATTTGTTTTTTAGTTTCATTTTGTTTATTAATGCTAGGATTAGAGCTTAATCCCTAACACCATTAAGTATTCACGGTATGGAGAATTGACAGGAGTAGAGCCAAAGAATTTGAAAGCCAGGCAGAAGCAATGTGGTTCATTAGACACAAGAACTTGGTGAAGTTGCTTGGATATTGTACTGAAGGAGCATACAGGTACCAGTAGTATGCTATCTTTTTAATGTTTTGTGGAGTGAATTAACATTATAGAACAATATTAAGGAAAGAAAAAGAAGAGCTGAAATCTCGTCTATTGTGTTGTTTAGTACAATCAAATGCTGTGTACCACTGTATACAATCTTATAATGTTTTTACTTCGATACATAGGATTCTTGTGTATGAATATGTTGATAATGGCAATCTTTACCAATGGCTGCACCACTGCATAAGCAAAATTAGCCCGTTGACATGGAATATCCGACTGAAGATTATCATAGGAATTGCAAAAGGGTTTGTTTAATTGAATTCCTCGAATTCAGCTTCTTCTTTTCTATATATTCCTGGAGATTTAGCTTATGAAATTCAGATGTGAAAATTACTTTTTTTTTTTTCACAGCTTGGCCTACCTTCATGAGGATACAGAGCCGGCAGTTTTTCATAAAAACTTAAAATCGAGTAACATATTACTCGATCAACAATGGAATCCTAAGTTAACTGATTTCGGGATCACTGATTCCTTAGGTCCTGAGTGGAATAGTCATGACGTAGCTGTCCCTATGGGAATGTGTGGATAAGTTGATTTTTTTTTCTTTTCTTTTTAATTATTTTTATTGTATTGTGATTCGTTATAAACTTGCCTTATAAGCTGCATTGAATCTGTAGTTACACTGCACCAGAATATGCTCGAAGTAAAGTTCAAGACGAGAAAAGTGATATTTACAGCTTCGGGGTACTTATTATGGAGATTATATGTGGGAGAACTTCCATAGAATCATCTGTGACTGAAATAGAGGTTGCTGTTTGTTAGAGAAAAAAAAAAAATCTTTTTAATTCTATCTATTCTTCTTCCTAAAAGGATTTAACTTTTTTTCATGTAATGTAAGTTGAAATTGCAGGAATATTTGGTCGACTGGATAAAATTCACGGTGTCAGAACAAAAATTTGATCTTATAACAGATCCCAAGTTGTCTGAACTGCCATCAGTGAAGGAACTCAAAAGAATTCTTCTTATAGCTCTTCGATGTGTTGATCCAGAAGTCGATAATAGGCCTAAAATCGGAGAAATAATCCATATGCTCGAGCCTCGTGATTTACTACTCAGTGATGTAAGAATGCTTCCCTCTCCCAGCATTTATTCTCCCAGCATTTATTCAATTATGTTATACTGAGAAGCTTTTTCATTAGCTTCCCGTGTTTTTTTTTGCAGGAACGTGTAATTAAGAGGGAGATTTCTCGTCGTAATTCTTTGAAAGAAGATCGGTTAGCTTAAGTTACTTGTACCGATTGACGATCAATTAACTAGAATTCTTAAAATTTTGATGTTTTACTACATTTCCTCTCGAGATTCGAAGTTTTACTATTTCTTTGTGAAGCGTTTGGCTGAAAACTATCGGTACTATTTCTTTGATGGTATGCATTTGACAATATTAAGGAAGAAAAAAGGTGTACGTTAATGTTACAAGTTTTCAAATGAACATTGTTAATAGGCAATGTATCGACACAGAAAGCACAATCTATGCATTTTCTGGTAGTTTATTGGCCAATAGATCACAGAGCTTTTGGCTAACTCGGTTCGAAGTTCCTGCAATGTCAATACAATTCCATGGCAATATGATCGATTTTTTGGAAAGATCAATGATCACATTAGAAATACAAATCCTGGTAAATGGATCATCCTTTCACACGAGAATAAACGTCTTGAAATATGTATTTTTTAAAATGTGTGAATAAAAAGTCAGGGAAATATTTAAAAGTGTTTATAAATATGAGCCAAAGATATTGAGACGTGATCTTACCCTTTTACCTCAAATCTCTTCAAATTACAGCCACAGATCTCCATTAAAAAAAAAACGTTCACAGTTTCCTCCACATGGGGCCCATAGTAGTAAACGTGAAATCATAACCGTCAAATTCCCTCCAGTAAGAAAAGTCACAGAAATTCTAGAATACTGTCCCATTAACTACACGTGTCTAATCCTGTTTTTTCATTTCCAATATTACCCTTCCCTCTCCTACTCATCCCCGTCTCTTCTGACCGGCAATCTCATATGATCAGTTATTTTATCCATCGCTTTCTCTCACACAGTTACGCACTGAACTTGTAATATTTTTGTGAGTTTTTCAGATCCAAATCCAATCCCATAATTTTCTTCTCTATAGATATCTAACCTTTTATTGATTTTGCCGGGGCCTTCTTTTCTCGCTTTGATATCAACAGGTTTGCTTGATTTTAGCTCTTATTTTTGGTAATTTTAATGTTAGCTATACTTTGTTTTTAGTATGATCTGATGCTAGATAATGCGTGAAACGAGTCGGTTTTTGTTGACGGGATCTGGGTTGAGTGGATCAAGGGGTAAAATTTAGGGGTTTAGTGGGATATAAATTGTCTATTCAATTTGGATTTAGATTGTATATATAGTTCGGTTCGGTGGCTTTGGTTTTTGGATCGAACAATTCGATGTTTTGTGGATCTGAATTTAGGGTTATGTTTGCCAATTGCCATGCTAGGATGCTAAATTTTTTTATGACAAACTGAATTCTAAACTGGCATAAAGAATTGTTACTAATTGAATCATCCACCCATTTATTATTAGCTAATATAAGATTAGTTTAATGACTGAACTTGAGGGTTTTTTGGTTTTTTTTTTTTTCCCTTAAAGAAAATGTAAGATAGAGGAATTGCACTCATGGATCAATTATATTTTTAAGTGCATGAATTGAATTAACTTATGTTCTAATTTGGGTTGTTGCTAGGCAATTAAAGTTTTCTTCTTTGTTAATGATGTGCTTTACTGCTTTGTATAATTGGCTAGTTCTGTTCAGGATATTAGGTGTATATGGTTGTGGCAATGTATGAATGTCAGGTTTTGATCGTTTCATGACGAATGGTAGGTAGAATTTGATATGTTTAGCTTGTCTTTAGTCCTTACCTATTGATTAGTTATATTTCGTCATGGCTGTTACAATGAGTCATCATCTAATTTTCTCTTTCTTGGTGTATGTGTTGCTGTAATTTCTTTGCAGTTGTGGAAATATTTTCCTCGATTGGTACTATACTTTATGTTTTTGATATTCATTGCAGGAGGGAAGGACATGTGAGTTGTTTGAACAGAAGGAACTAGTTATTTCATCTGGTAATCAGCTCATATTTTAGTTTGTTTCTCTGTAATTAATAGCAAAGATTTTCTGAAAGTGAGAAGAATGGCAAGGAACGGGGTAACTGCTTATCAGTTTTCTCTTCTCCTATCTCCTGTTGTTTCTTTTTGGGAATGTAGTGTGCGTAAAATGAGGTATTCCTTCAGACCTGAGTGGGTGTAGATATAAATGCTGTAGATTTATTGTTATATAACTTTTCATATTTGGATTTAGTATCATTAAGCATTAAATAACGCGGTTTGGAACAAAAGGGAATACATAGATGCTCAAATATTTAAAAATACAAGTCCTGTAGTATTAGGGTCAAGGTTAGCATGGAGTGTGCTAAAGTACCAGCTGGTGTTAGAAAAGCCAAGAAGAAGCAGGTAAAGGATGAGTTAGATCGTATTAAACAGGCTGAGAAGAAAAAGAGGCGCTTGGAGAAGGCTCTTGCCACATCTGCTGCAATCCGTTCTGAGCTAGAAAAAAAGAAGCAGAAAAAGAAAGAAGAACAGGAGAGGCTTGATGAAGAAGGTGCTGCAATAGCTGAGGCAGTTGCACTGCATGTTCTACTTGGTGAAGACTCGGACGATTCATGCAAAGTTATGCTGAAGAAGGATGAGGAGCTTACCTCATTGGATAATGGTAGCAACTTCGACTTTGTTATGGGTGGACAACAGGCAATGGTTCCTCATCATGATCTATCGAACTATTTGCTCAAAGGATCTGGCTGGGTTTCTGACCCTCATGAATATAGGGGCATGTTAAATCACTGGGGCAATTCCAACTTGATCATGCCATCTGGGCTGCTGGGTAGAGATTTATACCCACAATATTTCGAAGAGGAAAGTTGGGACACTGCTTATTTATCTGCTGGTCTTCTTGCTTCTCAGGCTGTTTCATCACTTCAAATCACTGATGATGCACGGGTAGATGCCTACATCTTCAACCAGATGTTAAGAGGTTAAAATAAATAAAGAGTGATCTGTGTCTATCAACATGTGGTTTTTGTGTTACATTTTGTGGTTCTGATTAGCGTCCTGTATATTTCAAGTGAGCTCGCCTGTCTTGTTTTTCAGAATTCAAAGCTTGTATTTATTGACACATTTGTTCACTCTGTGATTCAAATTCTTGTTGGTCGTTTCTGATGGCTTGAAATTTCAATATGTTGGCTGAGTAATTTAGGTGGTGACTCTTTCTTTCTTCATCTTCGACTTAATTCAAACAAAAATTCCAAAGCTTTTATATTTAAATATCTTGAACTTCTTCTAATCAACCCCTCAATTACAACGTAGCACGGGATGCGCATTCTTTCCCGTTCCATTAAAAAAATTTATATATTCTTTCCCGGTTTTTGATATGCCAACACGAACCTTCACGATATGCCAACACGAACCTTCACTCCGATCGTCCTCACTGCCCTTAGTCTCATTGACCTTCGTGTAATCTTTTGCCACTTCTCTTTCCGTGCTATATAGTAGTAGCTGCACAGTTAGACACCGTTAGAATAAAAAGGTTGTTTTCAAAAGAGGTGATTCGGACACCATTCGAACTCGGCTCTAATCATTTTATTATAAGGGCTGTTCAGATATTTAATGGCCTTTAAAGAGACATGTTAATGGCAATTTACAAAATTGGATTTTTAGTCATATCGGATGGTGTAATTGATGCACAAAAGTTTTTCGAGAAACGATAAAGAGTAGAAACCACAGGTTTTAACTTATTTAAAAATTGAGATGAGGTCTCTTTAACCCTATGCAATGTACCAAATTTCAAGTGGCTTGACTGTATTCTTGTGTTACATGTACATCATTTTTTACGCTTTGCTACGTAGCAACACACCATTGGACAGTTTTAAAAAAAAAACTATTTTCCCTCCAATTCTTTTTTAACAACACATCAAATGTTAAACACCATGTACACTTGAAGTGTATATCTAACATTTTTGGTATTTTATAGTATGTCGTAGGAGGTAGATTGTTTGTCACGGGTTCATAATTTATATTTGAATCATTTAGCTCCTGTTTCATTTCACTTGGAAAGTTAATAAAAAAAATTGAGTCAAAACTAATAATTATTTTTAATAAGATATTTGATGAGATATCTAAAATTTAATTTTTAAGGGTAATTGGCGCAAAACTCCTTCAGACTTTTGCCTCTATTGCAGAATGATCCCATATGCTTTTATTTTGGCGGAAACCTTGCTGCATGACATTTTTGTGCAAAATACAACATTTTGTTTCATTTTCTAAATAAATCATTGTGAAATAACGAATATACCTCCTCCTTAAATAAATAAATAAAAAAGTAAACTTAATAAAAAAATAATTGCAATTGTAGTCCCAAATTTTTCAAAAAAAAAAAAATGAAATGCAAACAGGTCTAAATAAATAATTAAATTTTTTTAAAAATATCTCTCTCTCTCTCTCTCTCTCGCTCGCTTACCCTATATTCCTCCTACCACCAGATGATGCACCATTCTCTAGCAAAAATTGAATAAACACCAGCATTAACATTGGGTTCTACACTTTCAGGGTCTCTGCCAAATAGCCATTTTGCCTTGCACCATATTTTCGAGCCACCATTGATACACCGCCTAAAATTCACTTGGTTAATAAACTAGGCAGCAGCCATGGCGACCGAAATGCGTTGACCGTACTACTCCGTCTCACAAGAACGTTGTGCCACTGCATCAACGGTCATTACATAATTCAGTACGCGTAGGAATGTCATAACTACAGCACCCATTATTTCTTGTTTGCTCTAGTCCAGATTTCTGTTCATCTTGCCATAATCCTTGGATTTGGAAAATTGTTCAGGTTCGACCTAAAGCTATTGCTTATAGCATCGAATGCAAATGTAGGAGGCCCAACAACAGCCTGTGGAATGGCCACTGCCAAAGGTTGGAGTTCTTTAGTCGTCCCTGGAATTCTTGCCGGTATTTTTGGCATAGCAATTGCAACTTTTCTTGGCATTGCTTTTGGACAAGCTGTTCCGAAATTCATGTAACTTTTGAATTGCTTAAAATGGGGGCTTTTCTTGAATCTTTGTACTCTTTATTTTGTAATTCTACACAAACCAGCTGCATACTGATATTTTCACTTAAATCAGATTTTCAGGATTATTACAATTACAATTTGCTATGATTTTATTCATTTCAAACCTCGTAGTACAAATATTAGACTCATTTCTAGCACCACTTTTCGTGGGTCCAGCTTGAAAAAAGTTTAAATTTTTGCAGTTCGAACTCGACTCGTGAAATTTCTAAGTGCATCGACACGATTTCACAATGTGGTGTCTCTTTTATTATAACCAAACAAACAATAAAACAGTCAAAATCATACCAACTTTACAAGGACAAAAAAAGTCCTTGGGGCAGGAATAAAATAAACAAACATTGTTTATAAATAATTTGCTTCTTTGAAGGTTGAATAAGTATCTTATTATACCAAAAGGTCAACTGCAGAAATTAAATTACAAGATAATTAACTCTTAATTTGGCTAGCAAGTAGATTATGAGTGTAAACACACTGTAGCTACAAGTTAAAACAATAATCCTTTATTTCTAGTTCTGTATTAACTTTTTGATTATTCTTCTGTCTAATTATAAGCTATTTAAGGCTTTCTTGGACCGTTCTACGCAAACCATGGATTTACGTATAAGCAGATTACAAGTCTAAACACTCTGCTACTTGAAGTTAAAACATTAGTCCTTTACTTTAAGATGTGTTTTTAACTTTTTGTATCATTCTTCTGTCTAATTATAAGCTATTTAAGGCTTCCTTGGGACATACTCTCTCCAAAAACTGAATATACTTTTAAATGAAAGGGATTTTTCTTGTAAAAATGAGCAATTTTCAACTTGCAATTAAGCTGTTTATTTTGCTTATTTTTCTTGGATACGCTATGATATGGATTATGATGCCTACAAATATATTTTGGCTACAATGGTTGCCTGATATACATGCTAAAACCGACTCGTCATACTTTGGACAACAAGGTTCGATTTCTCAATTTGTTCCAATTAATGTTTTTCTCTAAATGAAACTTAGTCACCTAGAAAGGTAGGATTTATCAAGTTTCAAATTAATATTGGTGTTTGATTATATTCGCAGGTGTGAATATTCTTATATATAGTTTTCCAGTCCTACTTGTTGCGGCATTGGGATGTCTGTATCTTCATCTAGAGAAGTACATAGATCATAGCAAAGACAAGTACGTGAAATTCTCCCTTATGATATGATCTTATTATACGTAGTTTATTGATTTTATTCGTCTACTTTTGTTTGACAGAACCCCTAAAGAGTCTAGTTTCACCCTGTGGAGACGACCTGCTCTCGTGAAAGGCCCTCTAGGAATAGTCTCTTGGATAGAGTTATCCTTCTTAGCTATGTTCTTGGCACTCTTGGTTTGGTCATTTTCAGCCTATGTACATGGCATGTTCAAGAATATTACCAGACAATCTGCAGTAAATATGGGAGAGTTTGTGTAAGCTGCTTTGATACGTAAGATTATACTGTATGGGACAATATAATAGATAAGATTTTAACTTCTTTTTCTTTCTTAATACAGATGGGAAGCTAAGTTAGAAAGTGCAGCCCTATTGCTAGGCCTTGTTGGGAACATATCTCTTGCCTTCCTCTTCTTCCCAGTGACTCGAGGATCGTCGATTTTACATGTAATAGGCCTTTCTTCAGAATCAACCATTAAGTATCACATTTGGCTTGGGCATATAGTTATGACACTCTCTGCTTCACACGGTTTATGTTATATAATCTTCTGGGCTTGTACAAATCAGACCTCGGAGGTACTTCACATTTACTTTTAAGTTGATTATAATTTACTACATGATAAAGTTACCTACTTAAGTACTCATTTCGTGAACATGAAGATGTGGGCGTGGAACAAATTTGGAGTGTCAAATGTGGCTGGAGAAGTAGGTTTGCTCTCTGGCTTAGTTATATGGATCACAAGCTTCCAGCGCATTAGGAGGAAATTTTTCGAGCTCTTCTACTACACTCATCATTTGTACATTGTCTTCGTCGTGTTCTTTGTTCTACATGTGGGATTTTCATATTCTTGCATTTCACTTCCTGGGTTTTATATCTTCTTAATTGATCGATACCTAAGATTCTTACAATCCCAGCAACGTATTCGTTTAGTCTCTACTCGTGTTTTACCTTGCCAGGCTGTCGAATTGAACTTCTCCAAAGATCCAGGTAAAAATAAACTTAACTACATATTTAAAAACTTATATTTTGCTCATTTTTGTATTACTTTTACTGCCAGGATTAAGGTACAATCCAGGAAGCATTATGTTCATAAATGTGAAGAGCATATCCCAGATTCAATGGCATCCATTTACAGTTACATCAAATTCTAACATCGATCCTGATAAGATCAGCATTGTTGTCAAAAGTGAAGGAAACTGGTCTCAGAATCTGTATAAAAAGCTTGCATCTTCGATTCCAATGGATCGACTTGAAGTCTCCATCGAAGGACCTTATGGACCTCCATCAACCTCCTATTTAAGGTTACCAGAGAACCAAATTATCATCGAGTTTTCTATATCAACAGCATAATATAACTCAACGAAAACTCTTTTGTAGGCACGATGAGCTGGTGATGATTAGTGGTGGGAGTGGCATAACACCGTTCATATCCATCATTCGGGAACTTATTTTCATAGCAAACACAAGAAGCTGTAAAACCCCAAGAATACTCCTCGTCTCTGCATTCAAGAAAACTGAAGATCTCACAATGCTAGAGTTTCTCCTTCCGGTTTTAGGCACAAGTTACGACATTTCTCAACTGCGATTACAAATCCAAGCCTACGTAACTCGGGAGAAGGGTCCTTCACCAGACAGCCAGAAGCTCGAACGGAGCATATGGTTCAAGCCAAGCACTTTAGACAGACCAGTATCTGCTGTTTTAGGCCCGAACACCTGGCTTTGGCTCGGAGTTATAATTGCATCTACCTTCGTCATTTTTCTTATTCTGATTGGCATTCTTACTCAGTACTACATATACCCCATTGATCATAACACCAATATGATATATCCGTACTATGCAAAATCAATGATCAATATGTCACTTTTATGTATGTCCATGGTGATAATTGCAACTCTAGCTTTCTTCTGGAACAAGAAACGAAATTCTAAAGAGTCGAGACAGATCCAAAATGCAGACGCTCCAATACCAACAGAATCTCCAACACCCGAGTTGTGGTCTTCCGACGTTGATAGAGAGTTAGAAGGCCTTCCACACTATTCTTTCTCTCGAGTTACCACAGTACACCATGGAGAAAGGCCAAACCTTAAAAGTAAGTGTTTTTTTACAATCTGCTTCGATATAAACAGAAGCTAAAGTCTTCGTTCATACAATATACCAGACATATTTCACGAGCTAACGCCTCCTGTCATTTGTGCAGACATACTAATGGAACGTAAAGAATCAAATGTTGGGGTTCTAGTTAGCGGTCCAAAGAAGATGAGTCGAGAAGTAGCTAAAATATGTTCGTCTGGCTTCGCAAAACACCTGCATTACGAATCCTTCAGCTTTAACTGGTAAATAGGAGACGAGGCGGAGTGGAAAATTCAACAGTTCAGCAGCATTCTTACACCGGTTATATAACTAATTAATTTCTGTTTGAAACAATTAGCATAAAATATGTCTTTGAATCAAATTTTTATATCATTTATATGGAAATACTTAGGGCCCAAAGATATCACATTTACAACCTAGATAACATGCTAAAGCTCAACTTATTTTTATTTCATTAGTGTCTTAAACGAATTTTTAAACAAATCGTGTCCAATACTGTCCAATCAACGTGCCAAATTTTCTTTTCCAACCTACTCCAGATTCTTATATAATCTTTTGATCACTGTCCTGTTAGATGTTCTATCATAGAAAGTAAATAAATATACAGTGTTTGATCATATACAGTAAATAATTAGTGTCAACATCCATACGCCTCGAGGGCCCAACACAGCGGCATTTCTTCTAATCAATACAACCGTTCATCAAGCTGCAATGTACAGTAACTGTAAATTTACTTAATGTACAACCTAATAGATCGTATAATTATTCTCAAAATTAACTTAAATGAATAATGAGTAAGCATAACTGAAGAAAATGTAAAATCGGCTTAGTAAGGGGGAAAAAGGATAGAAAAGGGGATGGTAAGAGTATCGTAATACAAACGTGCCATTCTTATCACGATACTAGTAAGATTTGGCAAAAATTGCTACTTCTGCTGCTGGATTACCAGTCATCAAGCACTTTTTCGTCCCCTGTGGCTGTTCAAAAGGGAAACACCTAATGGTTGCCCCGGTTTCTTCTTTGACCTTCAGTTCTTCACTGTCACTGCACAGGTGAATCAGGCACGTGTTAGATTTACAAGAACATGGCAAAATGTTCCAAAACGGAAAGAAACTTCAATAGAAAGGAAAAATGGCTAACCTAGCTGACCAGGGTCCCCTTGCCCATTTGCCTTGAGCTAGTGCCTCTTCAAGCTCGGGATAAGAACGCACATCCACAATGTTACTAGAGAATAACAATTTAGAGTCAGAATACACAAATGATCACATGTTACTAGCGTCCTAACCTAAACACAGTACATGAAGCATTTTACGTGTGATCAGCCCATTTCTTCCCCTGAAACGACCAAAATCTGGGGTTGGGGAGGTACCAAACCGCAAGCGATTGGGGAGGTACCAAACCGCAAGCGAGCACACACTCAATAAGAAAAATATGAAAAAGAAGGACAACACTTAAAATAAAAAGGGAATGACAAAAAACCTGGTTGGGACTTAGAATAGTAACTGCATAGCCAAGCGCATAGCCAAGCCAAAGTCATTTCCAAAAAATTGAAGAACTTGGTGCATTTTTTAGAATAGAGTTGAATTCACATCCAAAAAAAGAGCAATAACTTTTGCTTCAGAATTATTTAGCACCTTGTTCATTCACATTAATATAACTCAAAATATGCGAATTTGTTCACCAATTACAAGGTTTTCCTAGTTTTAAATCTATTAATAGAATATCATTCGAATTTATCATATTCCAGAAATCAAGATTTATTAAAGGATTTCACGTGAGCAGCAGCCTATATAATATTTCTTTTAACTTTTAACACAGCAGCTTCAGAGAAGAATTTACCTATCTCGAAATGACATTGCCGTTCCCAGAAGTACAGACTGGATCTCATCCAACTTATCCTTAACATAAGGTACCAAAGATGATGATTCCATGGATATACCAAAAACCCTCCCTTGTTTCCCAGGAATATCTCTTCTAGAAACAACCACGCTGCCACTAGAAACGTCGTGAGGTCCAATCTCAATCCTAAGAGGAACGCCCCAGAAAAAAGCATATCAATATTATGACAGTTTCATTCCTGGTATTAAGTATGATACTTAAAAGGATATAATGAGACAGCTGCAGAAGAACAGTGGTATATCCGTTGCTGTTAGCTTGTGATCACTGTCATTGACAAGCCACTATTCTCACGTCGTACACACAAACAAAATGCTTATATGCGAGTGGATTGCGTACAAGCAGCACAAAAGTTTTACAAAAAAATGGTGAACTGTTGCATGTAATCAGACCCAAAGTCTATTGCAAAACTAAAAGGCTAAAGCCCTAATTTAGGGATCCCCTTTTTTTTAGGGGAGAGAGGGTGGGGGCAATATACGGTGGCACAGAGAAAGAGAATAGCACAATATGAACTGGATGGGAAGATAAGTACCTTCATTTCCCAAGAGTTGAATTTCCATCCAGGTGTTCTCTGCTCAGAGTCATCAATTTTAACCTTGATCCCTGCAGCTTGCAGAATTTCTTTCACAGATGAGGCAGCGTTAAGTACTCCTGTCCTCTCATCTGCCTTCTTCCATATTGGAACAATAATGACCTGGAAGCACTCTGTAGTTAGACTTCATTAATTTTCTATCAGTATCTACACGAAATATCACTTATTGGGCTACACATACTAATCGCACAAATCAAGATATGAAAGGCATTTTGAAATAATCAAGTCTTAAATTTGAAGATTTTCCAACCACAACATAATTCTTCTTGAAGATAATAGCAAACTCCCCCAGAAATCTCATGGATACATCTGATCCATATCTTTCGTTGTTCTCATGATTTTTGGCATAAAAAGTTTCCTACCGTTCAAATTACATGTATACAATAATGATGAGTGACAACATTGTCGTTATTCCATATAAACCAAAAGTTCAACCATGGTAATTTTTAACATCCAGCACATCATTAGCAACAAAACTGTTTTCTAACTTTTTCACATGATTGAGAAAATAATACACAGAACTATGAAGCAAGCTAAAAGTTATCCAACAGTATTAACAACACATTTCGTCACGAGCAATCTGAGAAAAACTTCAAATACCTGCATGGGGGTGCCAGCTTTGGAGGAAGCATTAGGCCAGTATCATCCCCGTGGGTCATTATGATACCACCAACAAATCTGGTGCTTATTGCCCATGATGTCTGCCATACGTGTTCCCTTTGTCCATTTTCATCTGTGAGCTGTACAGTCATGCAGCTTATTATAGTTCGACAATAATCAACTTGTTACATACGTAAAATCAAGAAAACAACATCCATGATAAATCACTAAAGAAAGAATGAAAATAGGCTATATTAGATGATAGAAGGTTCAAAGATCAAAACGAGGAAGCTTATAAATCTTTGTTAATATCATATACATGGTTTTAGAATTTTTTTCCCTGGATAAGAAGTCATGTTTAGGTGGAGAGGTCGTTAAGCATTGATATCATAGTTAGATGGTTGGTACTGCTTCAATATAAGAAGCAGGAAGTTACTTTAGAGAGGCATTCTTTAAGTCCAAAGTTTAAGGACATACTAGTAAATGCAACAGGTAATACAAATGAGAAAGAAGAAAAGCACACAAATGGGTTAAGGTTGTAAGTTAATGGGGGCAATACACCGAATTTATTAATAGGATCTGTCATCAACCTGGGATCCAAATGCACAGGAAAAATTCTGCCCAAGGTTGTGGCTTGTTCCAGCCTGCAAAGCCTTCCGATCACCCATCATTGCTTCAATTGTACAGGTTTTGGAAGCACCTGCGAACGTCTCTACTTTCGAATTACGACCTGCAATAACAGGTATTGCAGCTTGCTCATAAGCAAATTTTGTGTACACATCAATCATCTGTAGCGCCTGCAGTTCAGCAGCATGAATTGGTCAAATTCATATGTAATACCTAAGAACCCCTAGAAGTATCCTATAAGTAAAAGAGCAAGCAAACCTCCATTTCTGCTTCCTCTGGAATGGCATGAGCTTTGTGACCCTCATGCCAAAGAAATTCAAGAGTCCTCACAAATGGTTTTGTTCGCATTTCCCATCTTGTGACAGTTGCCCACTGAAACACATTAAGTGAAAACCACAAACATCAGCAGGCAATATCCCCCCAAGTGGAGAAAACAAGAGGTGATGTGATGAAGAGACACCTGGTTGATCATGAGTGGGAGATCATGGTAGCTATGAATCCACTGAGTAAACATGTGATTCACGATTGTTTCACTTGTAGGCCTAACCTGCCAGAACCTCAAGAAGTGCAACAATCAAAACGGAAACTCAGGTCGGATTCCGGAATTTGACCAACATACAGAAAAAAGGATGGTAACAAAATAAATAGAAAAACTGATAAGTAGTTACCACAAGCTTTTCTTCAAGCTCCTTTCCTCCTCCAATTGTTACAAGCGCTAATTCTGGACTAAAGCCCTCAACATGGCTAGCTTCTTTCGCAATAAATGAATATGGCATAAACTGCAGCCATATGCAGGTTATAATTATTAGTTCAATACCAATCCACAAAAACTGTCATTAGTGACTACTTAATAGAAGGATCCATATATTCAAATTTAGTTCTGCTATTCAACATTGAAATAGTCCATTGTCCCATCTATGCAGGTTTTGAGAGTCTAATAATAAACTTTGTACGCAGAACACTTTAAAAATGGAGAAGTTATCAACCTTGTCCGTATAATCAATTTCAAATTTCTCGTTAGTTTACTTAATAATACTGCATATAACCAAAGCTCTGAACTAAAGAAAGATCACCTCGATCAAATAAAGGGAGGAAAAAACTCACAGCAGGACTCCATACCCGCCCAATCAATTTCATTTCTGTTATATTCAGCAAAAGAATTTCAAAAAATTATTGAATCATTATACAAAATCCTTCATCACTCACAGCTAAACCATCTTAATATGATTTCTCCACATACCATTCAAAACACTTTAATCTCAATGGACAAAAATTAAACCATATATTTTTGTAAAGGTATGCATGCTCTCACCTGTGGGAAATACATATTACTATGACCAGTTTCTTTAAACTTCACATTCAAATATACCTGTGCCATCAACGAATCAATACAACCAAGAACATCACATACTCATCAAACTTGGAACGAAAAATCTAATATTAAACTAAAAATAGAGAATTCAACAACTTGAATAGCTTCCCAAATGGCATAACCGTAGGGGCGAATAACCATGGTGCCCCGAACCGGACCGTAATCAGCAAACTCGGCATTCGCAATGATGTCTGAGTACCATGCATTGAAGTAATTAATCTGTCTTTGTCCAGCTGGACTTTGAGCTTTGGAGGACCTTCTAGTTCGGAAGTAGACGATAGTTCTTTCTGGACGATACTTAAATGGCATCCATAACCAGTACTCCGAAATTTCCAAGCAGTCCCTTAATAGTTGCATTGTCACAGATATGGACACGGACACATGATCTGCTTTATATCAGGAGAGATTATTTGAAAATTAAATATGGATAATGAGCGATTAAAAAAGGAAAGAATTATAGGGAAATGTGAAAATAATTTTTTAAAAAGAACGTGTCACTCCATTAAATTACGTGACATGCTCGGACGGAATGAATCCTATATATGTCAACGTGTCGTTGACTATTCAATTCATTGGGCCTACCTAATTAAATAATAGTATCTTGAGATTGGATTGACCAGTTTAATATTCGGCCAATTTTCATTTCACTATATATATGTGATTCATTTTACAATTAAAGTATGATTTCCAATCCTATGTAAATCCCTTCTCCCTCTCTTGCACTCTCTTCTCTCTCGTCTGGTTGTTGACTTGATCGTCTGAGTATAAACGGTCGAATTTTTTTCTCGGCAAGTGACTTTTGCCTCCTAATAGAGTGATCCAATGTGCCACGTCAATATAGAGGGGATGTAGTTGGAATTCTGTTGACACATTTTTTGATGTCAACCAGATGTATAGTTTGAATTGCAACCTGATTTGTACAGTTTTGGCGTAAAAGCAAAGCTTGCAATGTGTATAGGCCTAGCATGATCTACATTATATTTTATGTTCCGACCTGACTTGTGCACAAAAATGCTGATACACTGCCAAAATTAATGAAAATGACGAAATTTGAGAGAAAATAAAGATGATATTTTATACCTGCAACGACAAGTCGACGATGCATCTGAAATACATCCTCATTTGAATGTTCAGAAAACAAAATACTTTGTTAAATGCGTATGGTTTGGCCCAATTTCCTTAGTCGATTGGATATGTGTATTTGATCCAAATTCCATTATTAGGATCGAATAAGAAGGTCCCCTTTAATTTGAGAATAAATGACATTAATGGCACTAAATCCTTTTGAGAATAAATGACATTATTAGTATCACCTTTTGTTACTTTTTTATGTACTTAATTCTTGCAATAAATGATGGCAGCACGAAGCCAAGATTTATATTACAAAAGTTGGAAATTGATCTATGCTACATAGGTCTTGGTCTCATATGTCTAATTTTATGAATTTTTTTTTTTCTTTTTTCCAATTTGGATTGAGTCCTGTTTGAAGGGGATTAAAATCAAATTTTAGTAAATATTGATAAAAAATTATGAAGTGTGTGGTTGAAAAGTTGTAGATTCCATAAAACGTGAGTTATTGATTTTGATTTAAATTAAAATATGAATTTTAATTTCTACCAAATAAGTGTAAAGTCTAAAAATCAAAATTTACATGATTTGATGAGGTCCACATACATGTAAACAAAGCGTTTACAAATAGTTTAATTTGTAAACAAATAGTGATAAGTGATTGATAAATAAAACGTGATATGATTAAACGATTATAAACATTTACCAAACACTGACGCTACTATTTAAATGTTAATAATCAACCTATCGAATAAATGGGTTAAAGACCGATAAATACAATTTTTTTTTTCTTATATCATATTAAAGACTCTTTTAAAGTGTTTACAATAAATTTTTTCTCAAAAAAAATAAAAAAATAAAAAGTGTAGATAAAAGGGGACTATGATCTATTTCCTCCACAAATATTGCTACATCTCTTCCTTGACTTATATGTCAGTCAGTGGATCACTTTAAATTATTCCCCCCACCAATCTCCTCTCATTATGTAATTTTGGATAACATCTTCTTAGCCACACATGTTCTCGTAGATGTATTGAAATAATCGAGAATGAGATTAATCGACCGTCCGGTTTGTCTCCAAAGTCTTCTTTTTCTCCAACTCCTTCAACTATAACAAGTAATTTTTTTATAGCATGATTGTAAATCCAATTGTATTTCAGTAGATACTTGTGAGTATGCAGATATGCTTATTTGAAAATAAATCATCACAATCGGAAGTAGACGATAGTTCTTTCTGGACGATACTTAAATGGCATCCATAACCAGTACTCCGAAATTTCCAAGCAGTCTAACATCACATAACATGCCTGCCTGGACCGAGTGGAGGATACACTCTAATTGTGGCTTTTTCTAAGTTGTACTTGCGGTTGCAATGTCAATCTAGTAAATGTACAAGTCAGCATGTTACTAACATAATTAGTGCTTTATTACATTTTAGTCGCTATAATTTCCTTTTCTGATTATTGTAGAATTAAATGTGAGAAAATGACTAGTTCTAGTCCAATTTAATTTAATACATGTACATAGAATTAAATGACCTGATGTACAGAAATATTTGTTTGAACATCTTAGTCCGATTTTTAATAAATTCATATGGAACCACTTGATGTTGACATAACATGCCTGTTTGGCCCCGGTGGAGGAAACACTAATTTTTTGGCTTTTTCTGAGTTCTATTTTTCAACAATATATTTTTCAATAAAATAATATTATACGTAAATTCAAAATTTTTCCTTATTTTTTACGCACATATTTTTCATCAAAATACTATTTGAAAATTAATTTTTCATAAAAATAAAAATTCAAACACGCTCTTAGGTTTTAACATGCTTTTGTTGGAGTTTGCCAGCAATTAATTGTCTTCTTGTACAGTTGTACTTTAGATTGGATCCACGATAGTTTTTGTTACTGAAAATGTACACCTACCACCAAACATTTGCCCCGACACTCCTCACCTAACACTTACTCGTACTCATCACAGAAAATCACGTGTCTCTCGTGGGCAGGATGTGCGATTTCGCGTGGCTGATTATTAAAACGGTTTATTTTGTGAATCAATTATTGACATAGTATTTTTCTTTCCTTTTTTTTAAAAAAAAAAAAAATAAGGAAGTATATATCCTATCTCATTTCCTATTTAATTGCTTTTATTCAAAATACTAGTATGGGTGTATTTTACACGTTTATCTAAAATTTTAAGTTATCTTGTTTGATTATTTGGACGAATTACTGCTTATATTTGTGTATATATTACATATTGTGTTTGTAGGTTAAATCCGGGATGAATCAAACATTGGAAGGTCGAAGACGTAAAATGCAATACTTACGTGTGTAGAGGGTGAGAAAATTAGGACATAAAATTTAATATAAAACCTCCCATATCAAATAATATTCATTGGAAGATAATTGAATTTTAAGTTCAATGCAAAAAATATATATCACAGTTCAAAGTTGTTGATCAAAATTTATGTGCGTTAGAAATTAGGGACATAAGCTCCAATTTTGAACCACAATTCTGAATTGTGATATTTTTTTATGCATTGAATTTCAAATTCAATTATCTTTTCACTGGATATTTTGTTATGGGAAGATCTCTGTACCAAATTTTATGCCCAACATTCTCCACGTTTAGGTGTTACCTTTGCTTTTTCGACCTTCCGATGTTTGATACATCCCTTCACGTCTTTATTACTATTTCCAACCACTTTATCTAGATTTCTTCTTGAAAGCCTTAACCGCCTTTTCTCATGTCCAAGTCTCGATATTCAAATATTCAATCTTTTGTTCTTTTTTAAATTGACAAACTTCATTCATTTTGCACAATCACCTCCTAGTTGGGATTTAACATATAAACACAATATATACACTAACATGATTAAAATATCATCGAAGTAATCGACCATTAAATATCTTTAAGTACATAAATAAGTGTGTAAAACATACTTATCATGCACTAAACTTTGATGCTCGACAACACAACTTTAACAAAATGCAATGGCGTTAAACAATCTACCTGTACAATCTCTCTCACTTCATTTTTTAGGCTAAAAAAACATTTCGTACGTCTATATACTTAAACGATAACTTATTTTTTTACATTAACTTACCAAACGTAGTTGAAAAAAGAAATAAAATATTTGCTGTGCCATCTCCTATTCCTAATTTTAAAAATAAAATAAAATTATGTGAAATTTATTAAGATTATTTAAATACGAGTGTCAGGTGATATTGACCCGTCTAGACAACCTACTGTACCAATCTTCCAAAAAATAATATAATATTGGGTGTCAGAAAATATTTGTAGTCTACTTTAACATTTTCTTTTTGTTTTATATTGACGCTAGATCACAATCCATTAGCAGTAATTTACGGCACCATTCACGATAATTAATTATTATTATTATTATTATTTTTTTATATCCAGGTATCCCAACTTACGCCATACTATATCCTGGACTACCCATTACCGACCCCTCAACAATGGACGGAAGTAAATCGCGGAATATGTCTCAACTGGATCTCAGGTTCCCCTCATCAACTGTACACTTCTACGCACAAGGGATCCTCCTCCATAATGATTGCTTCATACCAAATAAATTTGACTGCAGANGTTCCACCAATTGAGCTATGCCCCGAGAGGCACCATAATTAATTATTTGTGGAGACTGATATGGGTTGAACGCATAAATGAAGTTTCAGCATACGTAAAACTGATCATTAATCTTTAATATTTAACAATTTGAAGTACAGATTTTTTTCACAACAATTTCATTGGAAGATGAAAAAAAGATAAAAAAGAATCATACGGGCGCGGCCGCAAAACTTATAAAAACCCTGTAGATAATTCTCACTATTGCACGAAAATAGAATTTGAGAGATCGAAATTAAAGATGAACGATCCGTTTGCGTGTTCATTAAAAATTTAGTGATCGATGATACATTTAATCCATACTGAACTTACGACACTTGCCTATCAATAGCATATTGAATCACTTAATTATAGATTTAAGTTATTAGAGAGAATAACGTTCTCTCTTACATATTGTTTAAATTTTGTGTTCAACAATATTTTCATCTCTCTCCACCGTTGTCGTTTGCAGGGGCGGACGCAGAACTTTAA
>CAIGRN010055426.1:731-10921 GCA_903798345.1 Fraxinus anomala
AAAAAAAAAAAAAAGAATAATAATAATTAATAGCTAAATAAGTTCAGACATGTTCGGAAAAATGAGTTACTTAAAGAGTAACTTTTAAGCTTAACCAAACATATGACTAGTCGTCAAGGTTCTGAATAGAATCTATGTTGTAATCAAATACATGAATTTCACTTCATATTCAGTATCCAAGTTTTTTGTTCAAGACATTTGCAAAGCTACCTAATTGGAGAACCATACCTGGAGGAGTTCCACAGCACATATTGCGTTCATCTATGTGCTCGACTTCAAGACCGATGAACCATGCACCAAGCGTCACATCTTCATTGGCATACTTGTGCAATATGGGCCTATATCAAAATTAAGATACCCATAATTATTGAAGAACCATCACATGCAAATTCTTGTTCTCATGATACAAGAATATCCATACTGGCATTTATAGATAGGGGTAAAGAACACTAGTTGTCACTGATTTTTTAGCAAATCTGGATGATGTTCACTCAACTTTACATTGTTTTAAATTGTTGTTGAACTTAAATTTTGTTTCAAGTTGGTCACTCAACTTCAATGTTGTTACAATTTGGTCATTTCATCCATGGAGTTAAACTAATGGAAAAGCTTATATGGCAGTCTAGTTGGCATCCTAGTTATCAAAATAACTAGATTGCCATGACACCTTTTGCTAGTCAAGCAAACAGATGTGAACTGAGTGGCCAAATTGTAACAAAGATTAAGTTTCTAAGAACAACTTGAAACAAAATGAAGTTGAGTGACTAAAATTTTGCTAAAATTGTGTGTGGAGGATGAAATCCAGCTTAACCAAAAAACCAAATGATCCTTACTGGTTGATTGAGATGTATGTAGCCAAATCTTTCGAAATGGCATATATCTGCCCAGTTGCATGACGGAAGTATTTGTTTCCTTCTTCTCCGAATTTCCAAAATTCTGGTTCATGGTATTTTACATCCCTACATCACAAAAAAGAAGTGAATATCTAAAAGCTTTACATTACTGCAAGTAATATGAACACACAATCACTGTGAAAGTTCTAGGATTACTTTGAAGAAAGAACAGGTCCAGATTTCATACACCCAATGTAAACTCGTGGTTTAGATCGATGTCGGGCAAGAGTTGCAGCAAGTGTACCTGTAGTAGAAACGCCAATGATAAAGTTCAAGCATGAGGATCAAGAGCGTGTTTATCTAGCTTAAAAAGTTTGCTTATAAGTAAATAAGTTCAAAATAACTAATCTTTTATAAGTCCAAAAAGGGAATAGATTGAAAGCATATTAACTTAAACTTAACCAGTCATGCTCTAAATTTTAGAAATTTACAAAAGGAGTAATAGAGAGAGAGAGAGAGATGCAGCGTGTACCCAAATTGACATGGACATCATCATCAACTTTAATATAGAAATCAGCATCCCATTTTTCAACAGCAGTGGCAAAGAAAATTTTTGTTTTTGCAGACAGTTCATGATATCCTTCAACATGATCCTATGTATAACACGGTTAGAGAAAAATATGTGGCTTCGCTTGTATTTCCCAAAATAATTATAAAAATGAAAAGTCGGTTGCATTCTTTTACCAGCCGGAGGAAGTCCTTGTGTTGAGCTTCTTCAGAATCAAGAGCTCGATCCAATATGCTGTTGGATGTTGCGCTGTTTTAACCAACAAATTAATTTACTGTCAGTTTCGCATAACGCACCAGCAAACGTCACTCAATTCTAACACATGTTATGTTATATAAGACATGTAAAAAGAAGAATTTTTGCAAATCGACTAAGGCTTGGAAAAAAACCGGCCTACCAACAACTGACCCGATTTTGATCGGTTTTCACAAACTTTGAAATTTAGGTCAGTTATTGTGTAACCAAACCGAATTGAGTCGGGTCAACTTGTGGGTTAAACATCCAACCCAATTCAATCCACCGAACCAACAAAATGTGTTTGTTATCCAGCATCAAATATCAAGTTTTACACAAATTCGATATTTATTTTCTCAATTAATTTGGACCCAAGACCAAACCGATAATACAATTCAAACTTATCCAAATCAAATTAGTTTGGGTTGGTTCAGTTTCTGCAGCAATATTGGGTCGGTTTGGACCTCAATTCCCCAAATTGACTTGGACGATTTCAGCGTCGGGTTGGGCGGGCCCCCGACTAAGAGAAGTAGCAAACAGCAATTGTATTATCATTGTTTGTAATCCTTCAAGAGATGGGAATGATTTAAGGTCCTTATTCCTTGAAAATTAATCAAAAGGGTTAAGGAAGAACTTCCTTATATCCAAAAGCCATCGTACTGCCATCAATGGTAAAAGCATACAACAGATCCTCAAAAAGAGAAGTGGGTGTCTCGAAAATGTGAATTTTTCTTATCAAGGCAAATTTTCATGGTCATAGTGAAATGACTCAATGTCTAAGTTCTTGTTTAAAACCTGTATTTTAGACATCAAAAAACTGATATAACCTTATTTTGAAAAGGAAAAGGCCTCCTCCAATTTATCATCTCCTTCACCAAACCGTAAACCCATCCCATGCCACCAATGCTGCCCCCACCTTTCCCAATTTCCCAGCCTCCCCCTTCCCCCTCCTTTCTTCCGACCGGCCCACCCCATATTTTGTCTTACTCGACTCCCAAGTCAAGCAGCTGTTCAGGAGCACCTAAGTAAAGCACACACCGAGTTGAAAAGAACAAAAATAAAATGAGAAAAAGAGGGGTAGGGAAATGGAGTAGTCGGAAGGGAGCAGGGGAGAGGAAGGGGATGGGAGCTGATCAAAACAAATATTACGGGGCTTGTTACATTTTATGTCTAAACAGGGTACATCCCGGACAATTTCCTCTTAGAAATACGGGTAATATTGACGCATTCCCCTACTAACAAACTCAAAATAACCCTTGGTGGCTTGCATTCTATGCTAATGTCAAAAGTTTAAAAATTTTCAATGCAGTTGAGTCAAGTCAAACCCAAACTTCAGCCCATAAAATGCATCAAATCTCCCCCTACTCACAAACGTCTTCGATTTGTTGAGCTTTGAATCATTTGCATTTCATCTACAACTCCGCAGAGGAACACTAGTTCCATTTCTTCGCATTCCCCAGTTCCCACTAGAAGCTGATAGGAGGAGGCAACTACTGGTGTTGGTTAATTTATGAAATTTATTAATGCTGCATCTTAATGCACAAAATTTAGACTTTATCACGACAGGTAAAATGCAATTAAAACTTCCTTGAGAACTCGAGGATATTCGGAGCCATATAACTCAAATATACCACCAAATGTAGACCAAGTATACATCTACAAGGAAACTAGTCAAACAAAATACGTTCTGAAAATGTACGGGAAAAAGTAGCCTACCTATGTCCAATCATGAAGCGGACGATGATCCCCTTCTCCTTCTCCAATCTGAGAAGCTGTTCCCCTGATCAAATCACACAAATAGATTGTTATATTTCATATATAAGAAGAAGAAAAAGAAGAATCTACTTCATTGGAGACCTACACCAAAACAGATAACGTGGTATCACCTTGAGGCATCCAAGTCTCTCTAACGGAATCCCGTCTCTTCCTACTACTGAAAGCCGTATTAATTCCAATTACCATAAATGCCTTCTTCCTTGGAGGCCCCTCTTTAGATGTTACAGATGACCCCTTGGTCGTCCCCTTCTCCTGAACACTCCTACTTGCTGCCAACTCCATTTGAAGCATCGAAATTGACTTGTCCAATGATCTGAACATAGCCCCAATAATATTGTCTTGTATTTACACTCACAACAAATTTACACATAAATCTATATAAAAATGAAGTTGGGGAATTCAAAACTCACTGAATTGATGTGTGGGTTTTGTACACCTCATTCATTACATCCTTATCTTTTTCTCCAGCTTTCTAGTACAAACAACAAAAGACTGAATCATCCAATTTGTTATACAACATCATCAAGTAAATTTTTTTTAAAAAATTTAATCTAACGTATATGGGAAAATTTGCAGCTGCAATCCCAGACACCCCCTAGAGCAATTAAGCCCTGTTCATTTTTTAGCCTTCAGCTACCCAAACTATCAATTTTGTTACTAGTCGGTCCAATTGTATGAGATCATCCAAATTTATGTTTTAGAAAAAAAAATAGTCTTCTTCATCAATGCGCCGCCTCCCCCAACCCCCCAAGACAAAATTGAAGACCTGAATACAAAACAAATTTTCAATTTTGTCTAAGAACAAAAAAAAAAGTATAAAATAAAAATTTAACATAAAATTGAAAATATAATTCCACGCCCAGAACCAGAAGAGAACTCAAAAATATCCAATCTTGAACTTCAAATTTTTCATTTTTACTTATAAAGACGAACCTTTTTCTTTGTCGCGCAATCCTCGGAGACGATCTGCAACTCTTGTTCATGTCTACGCTGAGATATGAACTGATTGTTGGTTTCTAATGGAGCCCAGAATCTGTAAAACCCAGATCAGTTATAAGGTTATAAATGTTAAAAATCGCAGTAAATATAAAAAATCAAAATTAATCAAAACCCAGAAGATTCCTCGGCTATACTTGTTGGTGAAAATCATCCCAAGCAAGAAGAAAAAGATGGAAAAAATGGGAATCCATTTTGCAGAAACTTTTCCATAGCTTTTAGTCTTCATTTTTTTGTCTTTTCCACACAACTGAAGATAAAAATTCCTGGTATATTATCAATGTTCTATATACCAGAATTCATCAACTGTGCGTGTGCGTGTATTTGTAATTTGCTGTATGTATCTTATAAGAAAGATGAAAGAGGTGGGTGTAGGTGTGAAGGGTTGGGGTTGGGGTGGCGATGAGGTAGGCTGTATACGGAGAATGTTGCTGGAATTAGGAATCATTTTCAAGGATGGCTGGATATTATATAGGGAAATTTGCAGAAGGTCACAAATCTTCAAATAAAAATGTTTTTAGACCCGAAGCTTTCTAATCTCTCACACTAACATCCCAAAATTTACATCCAAAAATCTGTTGATTGATAAAATAAAATAAAAGAATTCAGCGTTTGACCCTTTTTAAGAAGGGTAAAATGGTCTATTCACATTTTATTAATGAAAACAATTAAAAATAAGAAATTAATTAAAAAAGGAAAAAATTGATGAAAAGAATGTCTTCTTCCCCAAACTTATCCCAACCACCACCAACGTGTCCACTACCGCCCTCCCATCTCCTTTACTGCATGAATTATTCTTTTATCGATCCTATTGAGCCCCGTTTGATAGATATTTTTGTAGAGAGAATACATTTTTTTGGTTGATGTGATGGGGAATATGTGATTGAAAAAGAATGAAAAATTATTGATATGTTGGAAATATTATTTTATTAAAAAATGTGTGGTTGAAAATGAGTAGAAAAATGACAATGAAAAATATAATATGGCTCAAACATGGGTTGAAATTCTACACAACATTATACTTCAAATTTTAATTAGCTTGATGGAGGAGGAGGTGGTGGTTTATATGGATGGTGGGGCCTGGGGGGACAAATTTAGGGGAGAATACATTTTCTTCTTTTCTTTTCTCATTTTTGTTTATTTAATTTGTTTTTATTAATTAAATATAAAAAATTATATTGTCCTTCGTAAAAAAAATCAAATCTTGAATTTTCTATGAACAGATAGGTTTTTGGATGGAAACATCTAAAGGTCATTCTGACGTACACTTATTAAGGACCTGTTCGAGCCCCATTCTTTGGTCAAAATGCATTTTAAAATAGTAATTTGATGTCAAATGTGTGATTAAAAAATAAGAAAAAATTTTAAATTTACGTGTAATATTATTTTATTAAAAAATGTATAATTGAAAATAAAAGGGTTAAAATGTATTTTGAAACTAACGAGCATCAAACATGCTCTGAAAGATTTGAAATGTAATTGTTAATATTAAGAGGTTTAAGACATGATTGTACATTTTTAAAGATTTAGTACCTCCATTGAAAATTTTCCAATTATGTATATCAAATCAATGCATGTCGCTGTACGGTATGTCTCATATGCATGCATTATGACTGCATATTTAATTTACGTGTCAAATAAAAATATACATAGCAATTTCGATAAGAATTTAGCCCTCTCGACAATCATTAAAATAAAATTTATTTTTAATCATATATTTTTACAATAAAATATTTTACATTTACATCCAATATAATACTTTTAACTACACTTTTTTTTTTCAAAAAAACTTATTTTCAATGGTTGTCAAAAAGGGATTTAAATAATACAGTACGTTGTTTATGATACACTTTAATATTTACAAAACATAATTCACATCCAAATTAAAGGAGGCGTGCAAAAATAGTAATCTTTGATTTGAATGGATGAAAATTTTTACCAACGCTGTTCACTTTAGTCATTCAGGAGTTGAGCAATTGATATTTATGATCAAATATTATGCATTAAAATTATGTATGTAATTGTATATCAAATCAATTTAATTATAATATAATATGAATCGTGTCATTATATATGTAAATTTATTCATGAGAAATTTCAATAATTTCAGTTCAAAAAATCAAATTGAATAATTGAGAATTTTTTACTATGTAAGATGTATGCATCAATGAATCCATGCATGTGTGCATGTGTGTGTATGTATGTATGTATGTATGTATGTATGTATGTGTGTATGTATGTAATATTATGTATAATTTAATTTAATCGTAAGTCTGCACGGAGACGCGGAGTGGACCGTCCAAAGATTTGATGTGGTATGTTTGGAAAATTGTAAGAACGTGTGCCCATGTCCTCGGGCTTAACGTTAACACCAAGCGCATGGTGACGCGTAACACAATAATTGTTGTCCCCACTTCATTGAATTTTCCCTTTCTCGAATTTTCAAAGACAATAACGTACAATTTTTCAATTAATTAAATGAATAACTTATTATAAGCTAAACATAATAGAAGATAGTCTTAATAGATTATTATTTTATTGAGACTATATGACTAAAAATGAATTCGAGAAAAAAATAATTTTAAGAAAATGAGGGTAAAATCGATTGAAACATTAGAATAATTTCGATGCCAAATAAAAGTGGCTATGCGAAAAAACAAGGTGAAAAATATATACTTCCTCCGCCCCATAAAAATAAGTTTGCTTTCTTTTTTTCGTATATCTCGAATTATAGATCTTTTTTTTTTTTTGAGTATATAGTTGATTTCTAAATTTTCTAATGTGATCTTATTTAACGTATCTTATTATCAACAAATATGAATTATTCTTATATTAAACTATAATATCTGCTTTCCCCTAATTTTCACCTTGTTTTTTTTTGCGCATCGCCACTTTTATTTGGCACCAAAATTATTCTAACTTTTCAATCAATCTTGCCCTCATTTTCTCAAATTCATTTTTAATCACATAATCTCAATAAAATAATTTACACCTTTTGCATTTAATTTTTCTCTTTATAAACACTATTAATATGTTTGGTATAGATCATAATTACTCAATGATGATTAAAAAAAGGAAAAAAAGTAAAAAGGTATTCATTACATTGTACAATTTTATCTTTAAGGATCTGGTGAAGATGATAGAATATCAATTAACAAAACCAAGAGGGAAAATAATTCAACATTCTATTTATTATAAAATCAGATACTATTTAATAATCATATCAAACATTGCACTCCAAACGTAACGTGGCTAATCATTGTAATAATTTTCAAGCCTCAAATTTATTAAAACATAAATTTAATTTATTTTCGAAGTCATCTTAATTAAAAATTTTATATAGCTAGTTGGTCTTCTAGTTTTGATCGATGATGTCCTTTTGACTTAATTTGATAACATATCAAGCCAGTGTGAATTTGACCCTAAAATTGATAAAAGCATACAAAAGTTGACCATAAAAATATGCTTTTGTACAAAAAATAATAATCACTTAAAGAATGTTTGACAAAGCAGATTTTGATAAAAATTGATATAATATATGGTAAAAAATATGATAAAAATTACGAGTTTCATAACGAGTATTTATATATATTCAAAAATTGGTAAAAAATTGTAACCGAATTTTATCAAACAAGTCGTTAATGTGTACTTAAAACGATTGTTCAACTCAATAAACCATATAAGTTGGAGTCTTTCATTGAAGCCATTTTAGGAGTATGGCTCGAGTCCATTCTTTTCTTTTTCATTGTTTGTTTAATTTGCATCTCATATCCTTTAATTTTTTTATTGATCTTTATACGACAATTTATTTATTGATCGAATTATTTTGTGGCATTAACTTTTGAAAAATCAGAATTATTAATATTGTAGATCTCAGCATTTAATATTATATATTCGATGGGTGTTACTCATACCGTAAATTCGTTTTTATTTTTATTACAAATTTGATTGAAAAAGATTTCGTAATGATCTAAATAGAAAATAAAGAGAAAGAACTTCTTAAACTATTGAACTTATATAGCTATTTCTTACATCTCGAGTAACATATATTTGTCCACGACGTATTTACGTAATATTATCATTTAAATAAAAGATAGTTGTGGTTAAACGAACAAGGAACAAGTTTATTTGTTGTAAGGGATTTAGAAATTATTTAGGGGTTTACGTAACAGAAACAGGCAACGCCTATATTTCGAAGTCTTGGTCTTCCAAACTGTCACTTTTCTCCCCTTGACTAATTATTGGTACATTGCCTAACTCTTCAATGCCTCTTTATTTGACGATTAAATTGCGCATGCCCCAAAAAAATTAAAAAAATGCCGAGCACTGAGGATTTTTGGATCATCAATGATGCCTACCAGTTTTTGGATCGACCTATAGCATTTGGTGCTTGTGTTATCAAACCGGAATCGCTGGTGGAGCATCCATCCATGGCGATTGTTCTTCATATCATAGTCGGATCATCCAAAAACACTTGTTGTCGTTAGCTGTTGGATCACCAACAACAATCAACCCTAATTCTCACGTCGACAATTGTTTAGTACTGGTCACCGGCTCCCATGCATTAATGACATCAATTAGTTGTCAATTTGCAAAGCCAATTGTTAGTTGTTGTTACTCTTTGACTCCGTGGCTCAAAGAGACTATGCCACGTAGCAAGTCACGTAGGCAGAAAAGTAAACAAGAAAGTCAAACGAAGGCCCATGAGGCCAAAACACGAAGAATGTTTACAAGGTCGAAGTCCTTATACCGTCGGCCGATGTCCTTATATTGCCCGGCTGATGTCCTTACACTATCGGCCGATGTCCTTACACTGCAAGGACGAAGTCNACGAAGGCCCATGAGGCCAAAACACAAAGAATGTTTACAAGGTCGAAGTCCTTGTACCGTAGGCCGATGCCCTTATATTGCCCGGCCGATGTCCTTACACTATCGGCCGATGTCCTTACACTGCAAGGACGAAGTCTGGGTTGAGGCACTATCTTAAAGACGAAACTGCCTAAGAAAACAAAGAAAGGAGCTGAAGCCCTCCACTTAGAGGACTACTTCGAAGGTTCCTCTGAGATTCTCAACTCTTTCGAAGCTCGCAAAATTGATGTTGTTCTTGATAAAAGATTTGAAGATCTCTCTGAAATGATTGATGTAATACTTGTAATAAAGTTTGTCAATATGATAGCATATTGTGTAGAGCAGCTAATCCCTTATCAATGTATTAATTGTATGAATAGACAGTGATGTGACGTCCCAATTGGAAATATGAGGCCACGTGGTTCTGATCAAACAATCACTACGTCGGTCAAAGTAGTATAAATAGGCTCTCCTTATAATGTAAAAGGGGTTGGATGATTGATGAGAAGAGTGACAATAACCAATATTCGAAACATATATTTGAACTTTGAGAAGAAATATACGGACACATGTGATTATTTTCTATCTTCTGAGTGTGTTTTATAAGTTGTAAATTTCAATATATAACGTAGCAATTTCAATACATATCATACATATCATTCCACATATTCTCGTTTGTTATTACATTGTTTAGTTTGATTCCAATTCGGCGATCGTTGTTAGCGCGGTAGCTTTTGTTCCACCCGTCGAGCTTGAACATTATTGTCTCACGCCGCAAAGTATCTCCCGCGATCATTTCTTATTTGCTACCGCCGTTATTTCGATAGAAACGCTCCAGAATTGTCCTTGACTTGGCGTGAGTGGGCCCGACATCTGTTGGCTCATATTTAGGGGTCAACAGATTGGAGCAATCCGTGGAAAATCTTACATTTAAC
>CAIGRN010055451.1:0-12864 GCA_903798345.1 Fraxinus anomala
AAAGACGTCTTTTAAAGTACAGTGAACAATCAAAAACGTCTTTTCTTACGTGGTAATTTGGTGTGCTGTGAGTTATGCCACCTGTGTATTCTGTCTATCATGTCACCAATTTCATTATTATTGGGCAATGAATGTCATGTCAGTGAGTAACGTCCAACATTTGATAAATTTTGAGGTCAAAACTCGACATATGAAATTCTAGTGAGCAATCAAAGACACATACATAAGTTCATTGAATATTGGAACGATTAACTCTTTATTTGGAACTCGTTTACACTTTTTGAAATCAAGACCAGGCATGGAGAACATTTAAAAGACCTGGTGTAGATGCCTTTTTGGAGCATTTAGCTCAGTTTTTTGAAATCATAGTTTATTCTGACCACCAGAATGTGGTATGTTTTTCCCTTATATAAATTTGTCGCTTCTTAAATTATTGTATTTGCTTAACTATTTGACATGGAACTTGCAATATGATGATCCAGTGCATGAAAATTGGATCCAAAGAACTGTATCTGGTATAGGCTTTCACGGGGAGCAACAAGATAGATTGATGGCAAGCACTTTAGGGTAGGTCAATCTGTTGCTTCTCAGAAAGTCTTATTTACTATACCATGCATATTAGGGGTATCCAAAAGTTTTGAATCGAACCGGACTGAACCGAACCCGAACTGAGCGGTTCTTCATAAGTTAAATACCCGAACGGATACCCTAATCGATAACCGATGGATTTGGGTCGGGTCTCGGGTCTATACCAAGAATCGAATAAGAACCAAAACTAAATAATTTTTTCATTTTTTATATTGAATTATTTTATTTTTTCTAAACAAATTAGCAAATTAATTAAATAAATCAGATCATTTCGTAATTTTAATTTTAAAGCCTCAAATCATTTTAAAGCCCATTAGCCCATTTTAAAGACAAGAAACTGTGGAGTTTGGGATCCATCAGCCCATTTTCGAATTTGCTCATTAAATTTAATGCTTTCAAATGAGATAAAATTCTAATATCACTTCTCTCACCTGAAACCCTAAGCAATTTCCAGAGCAGCGGTCCAACACTTCTAAATTAGGTACCCATTTATGCATCTATTTAAGAACTATACAAATTTTGTTTTTATAAAATGTGTTCAACTTCCATAATAGGGATCTGGTATGAATTTCTTTTCTATGAGAGGATTTTTGATTTATAATTATTATGTTATCTGTTGTCGTTTTCATTTTTTATTTATTTTAGGGATAAATTTAGCATAAATAGAGTTTGGAATTGTCATTAATTTGAGGAAACTGCAATGTAAAATTCCCAATTGAAACTTGTTTGGTCCAGTCATAATTTTCAATATACTTTATTGTTTGCAGCTTTTGTTAGCTCCAGTTACGCTCAAATGGAAGACAAGAAACATAATGTTTGGACGCTCAAATGAATTTACTTTATGTAGTGTTGAAGTAATATTAATATCTACTTTTTGGTATTTGTATGCAATAAATTAATCTTATTGGACAACTAGTTATTTATATATTTTTAAATTGGACTNTAATTTGTAAAAGTTACGAATGAAATGTTATTAGTTGTATTTATGTAGTGTTATTATAAATGTTAAAAATTTTAATTATGGTACGGAACCGAATAGAACCGAACCCGAACAGTTTCCTGATTATATTTGGACCCGATGGGTCCATTTATTAAACACCCGAAAGTTTTGGGTCGATTCGATTCTGAAAAGAACCGAACCAAACCGACCCACGAACAGCTCTAATGCATATATTTATAAAACACATCATGTCTTGAAAGGAAATTCTGAAAATTGTAACTTATCTGGGAGGTGGGGGTTTATAAATAAAGGAGAAATACATGTCTTACTAAGCAAAGAAACACAAATACAATGTAAATTATCCATTTTATTCCAAATAGGCAAATCAAGAAGAAACAAGAAATATAATTGTTGGTCCCAAAGCCGTTTGTAAAAATCATTTTAAAACAAAAATCGTTACAAAATGTAAATCGTAGAAATGAAAACAACAAGAATACGAAGGATTTTTCGTCAAAAAGGGCCAGAATATTCAACCTTAAGACCTAATCAACCGTTGAGCATCTACAAATAGATATAGCTCTAGTTCCACTAATTTCAGTCAAGAATCGTACATAACGTATGTAGAAGTCAGAGATTTATTACAGTTTTCTTCTAGTCTCCCTATTTATAAATCGGTGACTAAAACTCTTAATTTCACAACGCCAGTAACCAAAACTCTTAATCTCACAACGATTATACATAACCAGCAATCTTACTAAAAGAATAGAGATTAAGGCACGAAGAAAGGATTACAAATTTTCAGAGAAACCTTAAAAACACTCGGAGAGAGAACACACTAAACGCCTGAAAGAAAGGAGACGAAAGAGTATGAGATTTATATCTCACACCCCAACAAATGCATCCAAAGGACAAGAGTTGGGCACGTGGACGGCAGATCTATTCCCACTTATTCAGATGCAAAAGCGTGTTCCTTAGCACGATTTTATCATAATGTACTCGACCCAAATCAGAATAAGTCGGCCCAAGTAAATAATAGTGAGGCAGCCCATAATCTCAACAACTACCAGTTCAGCTTCTAAATTTGTTTTCTGGTATCACTTACTAGTTGTTTTCCAGGAAACAATACTGTAAGCCGTTTGGATATATCTTTGATTAAATCTTAACATCTTCTGCTTTCAACAAATATAATTAGTTTTTCACCAATAATATATTGTAACAATCCTCCTGTTTCTCACTTTCAAATACCGTCAAATTTCTATGTTGTTTGCACTACTTTGGTATAATTGTTTCTGACTTCTAAACTCCATGTAATTCTTTGATTCTTGGAAATCATAACAGTGGAAATATACAATTATATAATTCTAAACAAACCTGCAAGTTATTATAGAAGTATAAAATTGTGGATTTCACTTATAAGTTGTGAGGAAGAATACCTTTTGATTTGTGAAATGAAGGATAACGTCTGCCATATAATATGGGATGAACAATTTTTGTATTCAATGTGTGATTTCTAATGCAGGACCTCTCAATGCTGAATAGAGACCCCAAAAATGTTCTTTATATTAGTGCCCATGCTCTCGAAGTCAGCCTTTAACCAGAAAACTGTGTTTCAATAAAACCGTGGCAAGGCGAAGCAGGAGAGACTGCACTTGTAGACCTATTCCCTTACTTGAATGTAAGTATTCTACTTGTACTGTTGTACAAGATTAATTTAATTAAGTGAAACTTAGTTCCTACATATTCCTACTCATATTTGTGCTATATACATTGTTTTGAGTGCAGATGCTGCTAAACACGGACCTCCTGTTGATTTACCAGGGTGATATTCTCAATATATTCTGAAATAGAATATTGTGTGAAAGTTACTAGTTTAAACCTAAAATTACCTAATAGGTGAATACACGGAATTAAATTTATCAATTAAAAGTACTAAGCCACTTTTTAATTGTTCTAAATGTTTAGTCAATTAAGTCAATTTTATTTTATGTTGAATTGCCACAATAATAATTAAAGTAATAAATAACACAAGATTTGTAAAAACTTTAGAACCAAGCTAGTAAATTCCATTATAGATAATAAGAACTTACAGTATGATTCAGCTTAGAAAACTCACTAGACTCACTGATCTAATTCATGCAATCTCCAAGACTCACTGGAACGTGCTTCACTCACACCTGCTCTTGATCTTTTGAAATTGTCTATCTCCTGTGGATCATTTAGAACATTTTGTTGTTGTACTCTTCCTATACTTGCTGTCCAACCTCCCACAATTTTCAACAACCTCTGAAAGCTATTGATAAAATACCTTCCCGATGATATCTAGGGAGTGTGTGTTTTGGATTATTTAACTTTAATATTTTTTCCAACTTATGATTGATTGATCTCAAGAATCGAAAGCTTAATTTCAATATTTAAATATATTCTTGGGTCTTGAAATAATAATATAAGGATGTATAATAATGATCAACCACCCACAAAAACGTATTGGACATTGAGTATTTATAATAAGATGTATTTAGGTAGTATATGATAAATAGAACTCTTGAATAACGCAAACTAGGGTTTTTCAGAAAATATGGTCACTTGATCGTCAAGCAAGCGAGAGGCAGGCGACAATGATTTTTTTTCCACTCGAGCATCAGCTTGATGACATGCTATCGTAAGTTCAACTACTCTTTCTCCTTATTCCATACTTGAACTCAAAGGCTCTTAGTTCATATATACAATCCTCCAAAAGATTCATTGACTTTCAACCCTCTTTTATAATAATCATCTTCTTTGATAATAATCTTTTTGTCTAAATAATTGCAAATACAACATAAAACATAACAATCTCCTTCCTTCGACATTTTGTGACAAAACTATAAAATATAAGTCAAAAATGTAAAAATAAACTAATCTACTCAAACTCAAATTGAATGTCTGTCTCTTGCATTCTTTGAAACACGTTTCCTCAAATCAACAACTCAAATATGAAGTGTAAAAGCACGTGATACATGAAATATAATAATTGAAACAAATTATCATAAATATGTTAGCTAGATTGAGAAGTAACACTAATATTAATCAAAACACCAATTGAAATATTAATATCACAAAATATCAAAACTCAAAAAGCTAAACATAAAACAAAACTCTTAATACTATCATCTCCTCCTTATTGCAAACTCTCCAAAATTAATATCTCATTTTTTTTTGTCACAAATGACAAAGAGAACTATACCAACAACATATAACAACTCAAATATGTAGTTGATAGCATGCACAAGTATAATTAATGATCAGTAAATTTTTTTACATATTCAGTTCAAGTCTAAATGGAATAAATTATATAAGTGACTCATGTGTGTAAATTGCTACTAATTCCTTGTGATCAAGACTTCAAATTTTAAATTTGTGAGAAATTGCATGCTAAACATCACTTCTAAATAAGTTTATTCCCCTACTAATGAAAGTCAAATCAACAATGCATATTAGAACTATAAATAAACCTCATTTTTCTTGTATATTAATTTTTCCCCCTTAACTTTGAGCATATATAAATTTTCATATAATTTCTATTTTTCTTTTTAACCTCATCATTTTTCTCTTCAATTTTTCACATCTTATGTATAGACTATTTTTCATTAAACGACTAAGATAATCATTGTAACGAGTTTTTGGTCGATAATTCCAAGTCAGTTGACCATAGGGTTTCAGGTTATGAGAAGCCTCCCAAACTTAATTACTCGAGTCAAATGGATTTCGAAAAAGTGTATAAGATGAAACTTTTTTTTTATTAAAGGGATATACTAAAGCTTAGATCAACTAAATTAAATTCAATCCATGTTCAAGGTCACCTTACCAACAGATGATGATTATCCCAAATCTCACACACGCGGTCAAAACTTACTGACAAAATCATAGTGTGTGCAGTACAAATCATACTAAGTACTCCATATAACTCTAAACAAAGTAATGAAAAATATATTACAACACATCAATTAAACTTATACTTGGTCACAACTTACATATTCGATTAAATCATATATCATGTTGTAGTAAAGAAATTTTCCCTTTTTTATTTTTCAAATTTTCAAAAAAAAAATTACTTTAAAAAAAAAAACTACCTAAAAAGCAAGAACAAACAAAATAAAATGAAATGCTTACAATAATGAATGAATTGCAATTAATAATCATAAGTACACATAAAAAACACATAATTAGTTAAGTATACAATGTTCTTTCCTTTAAGAGCACTGTGGTCAATTTCAAAAAAATTTAGATCGCTCTTTTTCATCCAAACTTGTTTAGTGGAAGACTTATTCCGAGTCAACTGTGTCATTAATTTGGTCAAATGACTTACTTGATTAGTAAGGAAGTCCATTTAGCCATCAAAATTCTGATTTCTAACTCTAGTAAAATTTTGATTATTATTTCTATTCAAAGATTTATGACACCTAGACCTTATATGTCCTAACTCACTACAATTGAAACAAGTAGGATAAACCTAAGTCTAACGTTATGTGGTCGCTGATATCTATTTCTAGATTGGTAGGTCATATGTTGTCTAGTATGCATTTGTCCTATGACACCCTTGTTCTTGAGTTTAGGATTGGGAACATACATAAGCTGGTTGGTGGTAGAGATAAAAATGATTTTGAAAGTACTAGCCATATTATGATCAGTCTATTTATATCCTAGACCTCCCATGTTCACAACAAGCTTGTTCAACCTAAAAAAACTATTCAATTTCTGAGATCTACTAAAGAAATCAAGAAGTTGAGACTTATACTATTCAAGTTCGCTCAGAAGGTTCTTGACCATGATTTCTAATTTATTATTCTCAGTAGTCATCTCACTAACTCTCTTAGAGGACTTCTCAAGTTCACATGTAAGATCATTAATCTTAGACTCTAGGGATTGATTCACAGTATCTAGTTTATTGAGGCACAATGTAAATTATTGAAGGTCAGCTACAAATTTCTCTCTAATTAGCTAAAGTTTATTAACCTTGTTAAGCATGACTTTATTCACTTTCTTAATCTTTAGACCCGCTTCAAATAATTTTTGATAAGTCTTACAAATCTCTTCCTCATCTTCAGAATCTTCCTCAGATTACTCATCACTATCTATTTCATCAACCTGCTCACCGTCCTTAACAAATTCACTTTTAATCCTAGTAGTGAAGGTCATAAACTTCTCATTCTCCTCATGTTTAGGCATCTCACTTTGATTATCCAAGCTAGACTCGTCATCAGTGAAAGTTGCATTCATATATTTATCCTGAATTCTCTTACCATTAAAGAACTCACTTCTATAATGGCCAAAACATTGACACTTATGACTATCACAGATTTAGATTTCTTTCTACACTCACTACAATCACATCTATGTTTATCTTTAGTCTTCTTCTTATTTCTAAACATTTTTTGAAATTTTTTAACAATGCATCATTAAGTGATTCTGAATCAGAAGAATCATACTCTTCTTCCTTAACGGTGTTCAAGACTATAGATTTGTTCTTCTTAGGTTGAATATGTGAGTTCATAAGTTTGGAGAGATCCAACCAATTCTTCAATCTTAACAGCATCTAGATCATCGCTCTCCTCGATAGTCGTAACTTTAGGCCTAAATCTCTCGAGTGAGGATCTCAAATTTTTTTTGACAATCTTATGCTCAAGAATTCTCTCACCTAGGTTAACGTTATAATTAACTATGTCATTCAAACTCGCATAGAAGTCATCGAATGTCTCATCATCCTTCATTTTAATCTCTTCAAATCTAGTGGTCAATATCTGTAACTTAGAATTTTTAACAGCCTGAGTACTCTCATGTGTGGTCTGTAAAATACCCAAAATCTCTTTAACAACCTCACACATGGACACACGCCTAAATTCTTCAGGTGATACAACTATAAATAGAGCATGTAAAGCTTTACCGTTCCAATTACATTCATCTAAATTGGGCATTCGACCAATTTTCTATAGGAGTGACGATGACAACATCATTAACAATGCTAAAAGGGATAGCACAACCATTTACTACGCTCATTCATAGATTTCAAAAAGGCTCTCATTCGAATTTTTCAATAGACATAGTTCCTGTCATCAAAATATAGCGAGATAGATAAATAACTATTCATCTAGAAAACTAGGATTAGGAATTGAATTTGGATTCGGGTAACACTTGAAAGTTACTAGTTCAACCCTAAAATCACCTACTAGATGAATAACGCGGAATTCAATTATCAACTAAAAGAAACAATACACTTTTTAATTGTTCTAAATATTTAGTCAATCAAGTCAATTTTATTATATGTTGAATTGTCACAATAATAATTAAAATAATAAATAGCATAAGATTTGATAATAGAGAAAACTCTTACTTAGGTAAAAAAAGTCAAAATAAGCTAGTAACTTCCACTATAGATAATAAAAACTTACAGTATGATCCAACCTAGAAAACCTACTAGATTCACTAATCTAATTTCTGCAATTTTCAAGACCCGCTGGAACGTACTTTACTCACACCTACTCCCGATCTTCTGGAATTGTATATCTCATGTGTATCACGAAAAACACCTTGTTCTTCTACTATTTCTATACTTGCAGTCCAACCTCCCTTAATATTTAGCAACCTCTGAAAGTTATTGAAAAATTACTTTCTTGATGATATCTAAAAAGTAAGTGTTTTAGATTATTTGACTTTGATAGTTTTCCTAACTTTTGGTTGATTAATCTCAACAATCAAATGTTTAATCTCAATGTTTAACTATGTTCCTGGATCTTGGAATAATGATATAAGGATGTATAATAATGATCAATCGCCCACAAAAAACGTACTAGACATTTGATATATATAATAAGAAGTATTTAAGTAGTATAGGATAAATAGAATTCTTGAAAAATGCAAACTAAGATTTCTCGAAAAACACCATTTTTCGAGCGCCAGTCGAGCAAGAGGTGTGTTGCTCGAGTGAGAAGCGGATGACAATGATTTTGCTTTTTCCGTTCGAATATCAACTTGGTGACATGCTAGTGTAAATCTGGTGACTCTTTTTTTCTCGTTTCATACTCGAACACAAATACTCCTATTTATCTATACAACCCCTCCAAAAGACTTCTAACTTTTACAATTTTTTTATAATAATTCTATTCTTTTATAATAATCATTTTGTCTAAGAAATTGTTAATACAACATAAAACATAATACTGTGTCAACTTATTTTCGTCTACGGTGTAGGCGAACGTAAGATCAAAAGTTGTGGCAACAAAAATTTGAAAACTCGGTTCATTTAAATTACGGCAATTTTTGTATATGTATATTATGTTACAAAATTATAGAGAATACAACAATAGAAACAAAAAGAAAAGAATGTGAATAAGGAAATGAAAACAAGACTTGATCACGATGTAAGAATTATTGTCCTCAAACGATATTTGCCTCCTCCACCAATGCTTTTAAGGATTAAATGACAAATAATTTATATGATTTCAAGCCTAGAGATGAATACCAAAAGTTTAAGTGATTCTTCAAAAAACAAAACAAGTGAAATGGTATAATTTGATTATGTGATATTTTCAATGAATTGAATGATAAAATGGAATGATTTCAATTGTAAATTGGAATGAAAACTAATATGTATTTATAGTTTTCAACCATTCCTACACGAATTGGTTTCAATATATGAAGAAGAGGTGCACTGCTTCACCAGAAAAACCACTAGAAAATTAGAAAAAATCCAACCTAAGGGTAAGATTTTTTACACTATGCGACCGCATAGGTATACCTATGCGGTATAACCTATAGTTATACCTATGCGGTCGCATAGTTATACCTATAGTTATACCTATACGGTCGCATAGTTAAAGCAATGCAGCCCCCTGAATTCCCTGTAGTTGCCTTTGCGACCGCATGCCAATATAGCCTATGCGATCGCCATTTTTATGGCGCCATTCTCCTTTCCAATTCATTCACCTATGATTTGTCTTCTTGATTTTTGAACAATAATACTAACATATTATTCAACCTGATGCGTTTAGTTATATATTTTCTTCATTAACAATGTAAATGTACAAAATTTTGGACACTTGAGTTGACTGAGAATAGTGAGGTCCAATTGGGAAGATTGATTGCTTTGTTCTTTTGTGTTCATTGAATTCAATTAACATCACATCTAAGCTGTCCTGATGGTGACGAAACAAATACGTGGTCGTGATTTATTGATACTGTTTCTAATTTGATAAGGGCATGTTTGGTTATATTTTTACTTTTGCTTCTACTTCTTATAAAAGATAAGAAACTCTTCTAACACTTTAAAAAATTATCCAAACATATTTAAAACAATTTCTTAATCTTAGAGCAGTTTTTGATTTTCATAATCTATAGTATATTAAATATCATATCAAATGAGAATAATTTTTTGAAAAATTCTAGTCCTACTATAATTTAATTATTTCAATAATATCTTATTTTTTATTTTTCAATATGTATTTCATTTATTTAATAATGTACATTTACATTTGACAAATTCATTTTATCTGTGTACTTTCATTAATGTATAAATTGCTTATTATTAATTCTAAATTTGTTAACCTTCACATTCATTTAATTAATATTTATCTTCATTTATGCATTTCAGTATTAATAATTCTAATTATAAGTTAATTAAAATTTCACATTCAAAAATGCATTTCATTATTTATGTCCATATATACTAATTAACATTCAATTTTAATTAATTTAAAATTAAATAAATGACATGTATATATATATTATTTAAGATTAATTCTAGATTAATTAACATTCACGTATATTCAAATATTATTTTTACAACACTTATAGATAAGCGCGTTTCATAATATAAACGTTGATTAGTTCTGTCAAATGGGGCCCTAAGCTATCACGGGCCGTAGAAACTTTTGATATTCCTTCAAGGAGGAGGCTGGCGCGGGCATTTGCGGCACCGAAAGGACATTTCATCCAACTATGAAGACAAGTATCATTTTCAATTCCACATCATGAGGTTTTGCTTATTAAATTTTACACCTCTGCCTTTTCTGAAACTTACAAAATGTCTCTGAAGTTTTCTATTTACCTTTGAATATATGGAGAGAAGCCGGTAGGTTTAGTGTTTGCAAGACGGTATTTTTATTTTCTACCCAGTGGCCAAAGCTGATCGAACAAATAGATTGACATGAAAAACTTGATAATATGTCCATCTGAAATAAGGAGGCGATATATTTTAAAAATTCATATGATGCTTTCAAATAAGGAGGCGATATATCTTTGTCAAAACTTTTAAGACGTTTTACTTTCTTCATTGCCACGTTTTATGATGCTTTCAAATAAGGAGGCGATATATCTTGGAAATTCATATTGTTTTAGTTCTTCATCAAGAAAAAGAAAATTAAAGTACCAAACTGAAACAATTTTGAAACTTGAGGGTTCAATTAATTAAAATTGAATAAGCTGAGAGTAAATTAAGATACTGTCGATAAGCCCAATTCTAAAACTTAAAAAATATCTCTTTTTCGAGAAAATCACCATATGTAGAATTTCGACCACACGAGAATTGACAAACTAAAACCTTAATATTAACGTTATTATTGGTTCATCCAAATTTGTATGTACTTTCTCATGGAAAATTTCCATATTTTTAGCCTATCTCCAACTCGCAGTACACACACTTTACCCGCATCGACTTTGAGTAGTACAACAATTAACCCAAATTTCTTGCACCAAGTTGTATTTATAACAAGAATATATGTTCGTTGAATCATTGTTCAATACCCTAAACAAATGGCTCGGTATTTTCTGATTCTCATGTTTACTCTACTCTTCCTCGTTGTCTCCGCCTCCGCACACGGCGGAGATTCCGATTCCGATTCGCCATCGGATAAGCCCAACTTGAGATCTCGGTCTCTGATTCTGGTGAAAATATGGTGCCTGATACTAGTGTTTGTTGGGACTTTTGTAGGGGGGATTTCGCCCTACTTCATGAAGTGGAACGAGGGTTTTTTGGTAACTGGGACGCAATTCGCTGGTGGGGTTTTTCTGGGGACTGCTTTGATGCATTTCTTGAGTGATTCTAATGAGACATTTGGGGACTTGACTGAAAAAGAATACCCATTTGCATTTATGTTGGCAAGTGCTGGATATCTGCTAACTATGTTGGCTGATTCTGTTATTTCTTATGTTTATGGGAAAAAGAAGAACAATTCTGATCCTCAAATCCAAGGTATATCATTTTGTTTCTGTTATTTGTATCGAATTGTGAAAAATATATGCAGCATCGGATTCATCAAAGAAATTTGGTTGTTAATATTAACATTCTGTTTCATAGAATTGTAAGAGGGAAATTTGGAGTACTAGGGCCCCCGTTCGGCAGCTCTTCTACAAGAAGCAAAAGCCTGCCAAACCGGCTCTAATTGTTTGATAGTAGCTAATAAAAGTGTCCCACATCACGAAATTTATGCTCTACGGCCAGATTGTTGGCCTTTCAAGAAAACTATGATTCTAAGTGTGACGCTAAAACAGAGACAAATTCGTTTTTCTTTACTAAGAATTAGAAGAACATAAGAACTCAGATTGGTTCTCCTTTGATTTTACGAATCAAGCTTGAGAAAGAGCAATGTATTGCTTTACATAATCCGACTACGGATGTTTTATCTATATTTCTTTACCACTGCAGGTTATCGCAACGAAAAAGGTTCCCTTACCGGAATACCTTCACACTCGCAGTTGCAGGTGAGTTAGCAGAGACTCTACACCCATTCCTCAATGGTGTTCTTAGTGGATTTTGATTACATTTTTTCTGCGATCCTATATTAGGTCGAGACCGGTACTGAAGAAAATATAGCTAAACATTCCCCCACGAGTGCTACTTCACTAGGAGATAGCATCTTGTTAATTGTCGCACTGTGTTTTCACTCCGTGTTTGAGGGTATTGCGATTGGAGTAGCCGAGACAAAGGCAGATGCTTGGCGAGCCCTTTGGACAGTCTGTCTACACAAGATATTCGCTGCAATTGCAATGGGGATAGCTCTTCTTAGGATGATTCCAGATCGTCCCCTATTATCTTGTGTAGCTTATGCTTTTGCATTCGCCATATCAAGTCCAATCGGTGTTGCCATTGGAATTATAATAGATGCAACGACGCAGGGTTCTGTAGCAGACTGGATTTACGCCATATCTATGGGTCTGGCTTGTGGGGTTTTCATCTATGTGTCCATTAACCATTTACTGTCAAAGGGTTATAAGCCTCAAACATCGGTTTCAGTCGATACGCCACACCATAAGTTTCTGGCCGTGTTGTTCGGTGTCGGGGTTATTGCGGTCGTAATGATTTGGGA
>CAIGRN010055463.1:0-24137 GCA_903798345.1 Fraxinus anomala
AGTGATTCTTGTGGCGTTCAAATCCGGGCGATATTCCAATTTATTCAATCAAAAAGGTCGACGTTCGTATTTGAAACGTTGGTTGTTTTGTTTCGATAATTCCAAATCAAATCCAACTTGATTTACTTTGGCGTTCTTGGGTTTTAAATCAATTCGTCGTGGGTTTGATAGCTTTCTCGCTATCCGGGTCCGCATCACTAATTATGCATAAAAACGTGTTTACAAACTAAACACGACAACTAACAAATACTTGTGTCTTTCTTTTTTAATACCATCTGGTAATGTATAATTTATGGAACCAAATATACCCTCATTACTACAATGCATGCCCTTAGATGGGCTCAAGCACACAAAATAAGTATTTAACATGACGAAATTTGCTAAGTTTGTAACTACTCTAATGTTAATATTGTACATACAAATGACAAGTTATTCGGGAGGAAAATTCAATCAATTTCAAAACTATACGAGTTCGAGCTACTTAACATCGACTTATCCAATGCTCTTTCAACCTCGACTGAAAGCGATAATGAACCAAACATGACTACATTGTTAAACGACCCCCTGTAAACGAATTCGTAGATTCCATACCAAAAAAAAAAAANACATACAAATGACAAGTTATTCGGGAGGAAAATTCAATCAATTTCAAAACTATACAAGTTCGAGCTACTTAACATCGACTTATCCAATGCTCTTTCAACCTCGACTGAAAGCGATAATGAACCAAACATGACTACATTGTTAAACGACCCCCTGTAAACGAATTCGTAGATTCCATACCAAAAAAAAAAAAGAGACATGAACAATATATTACTTAGCTTGTCGTATATTTTATAGGTGCCTCGTCTCTGGAGGGTCGATGGTCGACCAGGTCCAGATCCTAACAAAGTGAAATGCACCAACCAACCCGATGTATAGAATCAAACAAGTACGAGAATAGACAGACTTCTTCATTCCAAAAATTTTCTTCCTGTGCTTAAAAGCTTATTTATAATAGGCGAAAACATGTACGTAGATTCACCTTATCTACATAGTAGATAGCGCCTACAACTCGTGCGCAACTGCAGAGTTAAAAATAGCTAACATCATGGGCAAATCCTGTAACAAAGCAATACAGATGCATTTACGTAAATATGTTTGATGTCGGCATCGTTAGATATACACAAATTTTCATGTGTATAGTATACGTGAAGGACGAAAATTATTTTTCACATGATTTTCCACAATAGTAAGGGAAACAACCGACACACAAACTGTAGAAGCAAAAAGGAAAGCAAAGAGAGAACCAATATTACCAGAAGAAAGGATATTTTAGCCCAGTACAACTTATGGAGATAAATAAACTAAATTCATGGAATATATAGCAAAAAATGAATAAATATTCTCAGCAAGAGTCCTCAAATATGGACGTTTGAAATATTCTGACGATTGCGACATTGCGTATGATATTTTTGAGGAAATAGAAAAGGCAAGGGCAAAATCATCTTCCACATTCTTGATATATTTAACTATAAAGAAACATGCTGGGGAACGTGAGAGCATGTGTAAAATGCAAATAGAGGTATACGTAAACAATTGCCCGAGCCTCGATGGTCTTAAATGGTTGGTTTACAGATTTTTGTGTCTGATGAAATTGCAAGGCAACTCTACCAAGTTTGATGTTAGGTTAGATAAAACTGTCCCATAAAAAACGAGACGAGTTCTAGCAAAACTTCAAGTCGACAGATTATAAGTGCCCCTGCATGTTAAAGAAGCTTATTTTATTGTCATCTAGATATTCATAATTTAGAATGGTGTCTATCTCGACCCCCAAAATACAAATGACGAAGTAAAAACTGAAACCTTAAATTACTTGAAACTCAAAATATAAATAAATGAAATCAATCAGAAAGTCAATTCATGTTGAGCAATGAAAGTATCAAACGCTATAATAAGAAAGAAACAAATAATAATATCATACAAAAACGTCTATAAAACTACAAAGGTTTACCAGAGGGAAAGAATCAATTTATAGCACCATCAAGTGCAATGCTAATTGTATTCATTACATGTGCCATGTTCGAAGTAAACATGTTTAAGATATTATTTTCTTTCTTCAAGACAATTTCAAGAAATCAAGAACCCGAACCAAAAAAAATAAATTCTTCAGCTATGAGGAAAGCTTCCACAAAACGCTATCTGAAACCTACCAACAAATTCCTACTTGATATTATTGGAAATCTCTCTTTCCTTTGTAACGCCCAACTTTGAAAATTATAATGTAGCATGAACAGGAGATAACGATTCAAAAAGAAAATATTAGTTTAACTTTAAAGAATGCACTCAAGACTATCAATTGAATCTTGAGTAAAATTTGATGATTCTTCCTATCCTCCTCCCACTCAAGAACGGAAAAAATGAAATAGAAAGTTGGGATAAATTACCCATGAGCAAGAATACCGAGCCTAAAGGAAGCAACTTTGTATCATCAGCACAAGGCACACCATTAAGTGCACATGGTACCACCAGCGTGCAAATTTCAGCATCCCATCACAGCACAGTTATAAACAAAACTACCAGATTGCTTTCGGCCAAGCAAATCCCATTGTGGCGGACCTTCGCTTGGAACCCATGAATTTACTTCAATATATCCTTCACCAACTGTCCGAGGTCCCCCAATTACAATAAGCCTATCTCCACATGCCCTAAATGCCAAACCCCAACCGTTCATAGAAGCTGCTCGTTCTGGCAATCTCCCTATGGTAACCCACACTCTATTCTCCTTGTTATATTTTCTCACCTGCATGTCAGCACAATCAGCCGCATACAATTCATTATTTACAACTGCAATCAAAGGTGGTGCTACAGATGTAGCCTGTGCATCAAATTCCCCTGCTGCACCATTCTGCACAGGGGACATGTTGGGAATTTCAGTCCATGTTTCGGTGTCCAAATTATATTCCTCTCCACATGTAAGAACTCTTGATTCAGTTCCTCCAATTCCTCCGATTACATAAAATTTCCCGTCCATGAATACTGCTGAACACATCTTCCTCGGTTTATTCATACTTGGGAGTGTCTTCCAAGTTCCCATTTCGGAATCGTAGAGCTCTGCAGAACTGAAGATATTACCACGTGCATCGCAACCACCAGCCAATATTGCGATCTCACCAAGGCTGGCGGAACCAAACAAACACCTAGGTGCGATCATGCTCATGCCAGATGACCACGAGTTTGTTAACAAACTGTATTGATAAATGATATGAGACATAAGATCCCTTCCAAAAACAAGAAGCTCAGTGCCGACAGCCAAAGATTCCTTATCAGAAAAAACAAAACAATCATTGGGATCCATTCTTGGTATTCGCATCCAACGACGACGACTCGGGTCAAAGGCTTCCCATTCAAGCAGCTGGCAAGAAAAATAAACCCAGTGCTCAACCACACCATTTTTACGCCTAGTTTTATATAGCTCAGCACTTCTAATAAGCGAGCGAAAGCTTCGATTCAAAGACGCATAATCACCGTAATCAGATCTCGAGCACCGACTGAGACAATTAACTGAGTTGTCGTGACCAATAGCAGGAATTAGGGAACTGGTATCAGAATTATCCCCTGCATGCCGCTGATTACCAGATTGGTTAGAAGTTAGCATTAGAATCCCACCAATTGATAAAGCTGTATCCAAATGATCGCTGGAGCGAGTAGATATCTTTCTAGCACCTTCTTCCTCTCCATTGCTTTCTAACGGTCGCTTACCACGATGAACATCAATTTTTTCTACTCTATTATAACTCATGCAAGGCCAGTTGCTTTCTTGCTCGCAGGTCCTAATTAGATAGTCCCTTGAAACCAAACTAGGCCGATCTTCCAACATATCTTTGGATTCGACCCTCTTTCTTGGCCTTGAACCAATCAAAGTTCTTCTTTCTTCCACAGCTGACTGCAATCCACTGCTAAGAATCATTAATCGACAACCCAAAATCCCGGGAAAAAAGAAAATAAAAAAATTCTATCAAAGTGCACAATACAAATCATCAGATGCATATAAAACAATCTATCTATTTATTAAAGTGAAAAAACAAAAAATTAATCTATCTATTATTCAGCTTTATTCATCATCACCATTTTCAGAGTGAATGTTCCACTATCAAAGAAAACTAAAATAACGATTTTTTTACTAAGAAAATTAACATCACTAACGCTCAACAATGCATAGTGAACACTATTTACTAATCGTATGATTCGGACCAAATAGGAATTAATGAACCCCAATACTACAATAAAAGCCTGATTAAATTGGTCAAAAACCCTTCTCAAACAATAAAATTCATCAATAATTAGAGCAGCCCAAATGCAAAATTACCTCAAATCGCCAGAAAAACAAGACTTTTGATCAAATTAAACAAGCATAAATCCAAAAAAAAGCAGCAAACGTTTTCAAGATCTCTAAATTCAGATCAAAATAACATGCACTGATCGAAATTATTTGTATACAACAAATCAAAATCAAAGCTTTAAACTTGCATTGTTCTTCCCATAACATTATTAAATTATTGACAATAGATCTACTAATTGTGTTTAGACAAACACAATCACAGCTAATTAATAAAACAGGAAATGAAAAGAAAAACAATAAAGAGTAATCACAATATTGCAGAGGACTTACATATTGGATAAAAAGAAAGAAAAGGAGGACTTGATTGGAATTATATGAATGGAACAATCATTTCTCTCTATATGCACTTATACATATCTATATAACTGTGTGTTTCTTTTCTTGTTTCGTTAGAGAAATCCTTCGGATTCTCTCTGCAAATCGAAGCTATAACTTTGAGCTGAGGTTTCAGTTTGGGTTGTGGGCATAATCTTTAAGGACCCATCTCTCTCCTCTCTCCATATATACACGCGCGTATATACATTATATACAAAAGTGATGACAAATACGTTATAAAAGTAATATATAATTCATTCATTCATTCCATTTATTTTATTAGATTTTTAGATTTAGATTCATCCGTTACAGACAGCTGTATGTTACAGTATTTATGTTTCTTTCCATAAATGAATAGTATGAAGATTTTATTTTATTTCAAGAAAATTGCTACCGCGGTCCTCAATCTTTATCGCTTTTACACGTCTGTCTCAACCTTTCAGTTTTTTGATGCATTTGCGAAAAAAATTGTTTAGCAAGTGTTAAATAGTCATCTTTCTTGTGAATAGCTGACCTCACCACTTTCCGCGTCCCTTGTGTTGTAGCCCTCGACTCCTAACCCCCCGCCTCCATTTTTTACGATGCTTACCTTCTTCTCCAGACTACTCTTACAAGGTGCAGTTTGATTTTTGTGCTATTTATTCTTTTCTTTATTTATCTTAGCACATGATATGTCTGTTTTTACTTAATGTACTAGCAACAATGTCAATATCTATTGATCGATGGATGGTGAAGATGAAAAAGAAGGGGTTTAATTAGAAATGAGCGAATTGTAGGAAATGATGTCAAGGCACTTATGTTGCCTAAACACGCAGGCATTGGTGTGTCACTACAGTAGTATGACATTCTAACTTACGATGAAAGTTCATTTTACGTCTTCATGAAGATGGATACATTAATAATAACTTCATGTTACAATATTTCTTTTCATAAATGAATAATGATGCTGTATGAAGATTTTATTACATGTATATAGAAGGTCCTCGTTCTCGTTCTCTTTCTCGTCCTCAATCTTTATCTTTTTGCACGTCTGTCGCAACCTTTCATTTTTTATGAATTCATGAAAAATAAAATATATGTTAGCAATTGTTAAATTGTTATCTATCTTTCGAATATTGAATATTCAACCCCCACTCTCTTTGTCACCTTTGTACTGTAGCCCCCAACCCTCGTTCTTGTTCTCGTCCTCGTTCTCAATCTTTATCTTTTTGCACGTCTGTCGCTACCTTTCATTTTTGATGAGTTCGTGAAAAATAAAATATATGTTAGCAATTGTTAAATTGTTATCTGTCTTCTGAATATTGAATTTTCAACCCCAATCCTCTTTGTCACCTTTGTACTATAGCCCCCAACCCTATAAGCCTCACCTTTTATCTAGACACCACTCATCGCTCTAGCAATTGATTTTCTCCTCGTGCCATTTCTTTTTTGTTCAATTGACTTCTCACTCTTTTTCTCCACATTCTATTCTTTGTTTTTCTAATCATGATCCTTTAGCTTTCGTGCAATCTACTAGCTACGACATCAATAACAGTGGATGGTGATGATGATGAAAGAGGGGTTTAAATAGAGATGAGCAAAGTGTAGTAAATGCTATCAAAATTTAATCTTATTATTAAGGAATTTATGTTGCATAAACTCGCTAGCATTGGTGGATTATTGTCTTAGTGATAAGTGTATTTTGCACACTCATCTAAAGGAGTATTTGTTAGTGATTTGGATATGTTATAGTTGAATTATGTATTAATTATGTTTGTTATATTGAACTCAATGCAAATTGGTAGAATTTGAAGAAAGGAACGAAAAGGGCAAAAACAAAATGAATCTAAAGTTTGGGGACCAAAGTATAAATATTTAATAGTTGATTCGGACCATTGAATGATGATGAAGATCACATATGATCAATTTGATGCAATTGGAGGTAAAATGAGTAAAATATAGTTGAAATATTTTCACAAATCAATTTTCAACTGAAAAACATATACTCCTAATTTTTAGCCTCAACTTGAAACACGTTTTTTGGATAGCTAATGTCTGAATTATAACAGATTTTTAGCCTCAACTTGGACATTTTCAAATAGTAAACGTTCAAATTGGAAAAATTGTATTTCTAAAATAATTGTATCCCTTTGAATTATATTTTCAACTCATTCTAAATCACCTAAATCAAATATCGGAAGAGAATGTTATGATCAAAATACCGAAAGTTACTCAAGGACGAATTCGACAAACTTGCACACGCGCATGGACCATTTTTGGCACCCGCGAGAGACTGAAAGTTTAATTATTGAAAACAAAACTACTCAACGATGTGGGCCCGGTGAGTATACTTGTGCATGCGTGTGGGCTTTTTTCGCAGATGAATCATAAGTTTCTTTTCATGATTCAAACTCTTTTGAAACCTCAATTGAACGCGATTTTGATATATTTTCTGGCTCTTAAAATAGAGAATGAGGGCTACACATTAAAACAACCCTCCCTTGCCTCTTCATATGCGATAATATCATCAAATTCATCAAAAATAAGGGGTCAATTGTAATATTTTGAGAAAGAAGATCAAACCTTAGTAAGGATTTGAAGTCAATTATATCAAGATTTTGAAAAATTCAACCTTGAAATTGAAGATCAATTTCTTTTGCATTATCATGATCCGGATGATATTTTTCTATTATTTTTCTTCTAATTTATATATTAACATGTTAGGCTAAATCCCTTTTTGTATTGGATAAAGATGAACCCTATTGTTTATTTATTTTAATTCAAGATTAAAAATTTAATGTATTTCTTGCGTTTGTTGATTTATTTTGCATACTCATTACATTATTGAATTGATTGGATACCAATTAAATAATTAGTTGTTTGTTATAGTGTTGAGAGACTCACAAAGACAAGTAAGAGACATGGCATAAAATTAGAATCAAGTTCAATTACCACTAGATGCACTAGAACAATCAGATCCACCAAAAGAAATCCTTAGGGATTATTTAAATCTCATACCTGCTCATGTGCAAACAACTATTATTTATCCACCTTTTGGGTAGACCAAAACATACGACTAGATGTCATCAACTTGTTTCAGAATTATTAAGACATCAGGTTCTCAAGAAAACCAATTGAAAATCCTCATGAAGACATAAGTTTTCCTGATGCTTTGTGAGGTAATCGATCATAAAGGCATGGCGTTGACTTTTTTACTGCACCTATTCCCTCATACTTTAAAGGAATGCGCAAGAGAATAACTAAACTCACCACTTCCTTGGAGCATCGTTTCGTAGAATGACATGATACAAAAATTCACCTTGAAATTATTCACTTTCTCGAGTCCATAAAATAAAAAAATGAAGTCGCTACATTTAAGCAGAAGGATATCGAGAGCTATCTAGAAGTATGTTGAAGATTCAAGGATTACTTTAGAATGTGCTCCAATCTGGACATTCCTAAAAATGTTCAGATCTACATCTTCCATTCAGGTCTACATCCTGAATACTGTGACATGGTCGGCGCTTCAGCAGGAGGATCAATTATGGATATTCCCTTAGACAATACTTTAGATATCTTTGAGAAAATAGCAGAAAAACAAACTATGTGGCCAAGAGAAAAGGAAATTTCGAGAAAAATAGCAGGTATTCACAACGATTACCCAGTCACATCATTGACAGCTCAGATGGACTTAAAAGTACTAATGAAGAATTTAAACAAACTCACTCAAAATGTGAGCATGATGCACTAACCAGCACCAATCTGTTGGAGCTGTGGGGGCAGATCATAGAACTACAAGTTGTCCATTAATTTCCACGCATGCGCATTAGACTCGAGAGGTCAGTTATACATAAGACTCACAAAGGTAGCAGAAGAATCCTTATTCTAACACCTATAATCCAGGTTAGAGTAAACATCCTAACTTCTTATGGGTTAATAATCAGGGTCAAGGGTGTCAGATTCAAGGCAACCCACTAGGATTTCAACAACAATAAGAGAAGAAGTTATCGTTGGAAGAATTAGTGGTAAGTTCATTACCAAAGTGAGACTAATTTTCAGAACTAGCAGACTATTCTTCAAAACCAACAAGCAGTAATTAAAAATTTGAGAACTCATGTGGGATATATAGCAGCTGCATTAGTTAACAGAATACAAGGTACTCTGCCAAGCAACACAGAAAAGACACGGGAACAGGTATTGACAGTGGAAAATGTGAATTATGTAATTATTTAGACAGCAAAAACTAAGCATACAGTCCATGTTCGAGCATATGTGTCGTATATTCCATTCCCTCAAAGACTTCAATAGAAGCCAAAAGAGGAACACCTCCAGGCCATTACAACAAGAAGTGGAGTTCAGTTGCCAAAAATTATTGTGAAAAAGAAATGGACAGAGAAGAATCAAGTACCTACCACGGGCAAGGAACAAGTGGTTCAGCTAGAAGAATCATCAAAGATTAATCGAGAATAATAGTCACACAGTCCACATATTGATACAATCGTTCCTGCAAATAAAAACATACCTCCAGCCCAATTTCCTTAAAAGTTGCAAAACAATAAGTTATCGGCCAAAAGCTCGCTATAAGGGTCATTTAGAAAGTTTGATGGAGAGAAGTCTGCACATAAAATGAAAAAAAGAAAAAAAAATTATTACACGTTTTGATTAAGTCTCAAACATTTATTTAAGAGAATTTGACTTTTGACAAGGGGTTCTTAATCTAATTGATTTTTGAAGGTTGAAACAATAAAAAAAAAAGGAGAATCTACGTTTGATGTGTTGAACTGCAATTAGTAAAATCTAACCAAATTAGAGAGGATGAGAATTGGTATATAAACTCAACCTCAGATTACACTTTAGGAAAAATAGTGAAAAAAAATAAGTTTTGGGATGTGAAACTCACGAGAGGAGAAATAATAAATTTAACTATTGAGGGTCAGGATTTGAACTACTTTACAAATTTATGATGCTTGGCATGAATTTTTACACACACACACACACACACATCGATTTTGCATTGGATAAATAGAAACTAATTCGAGCATTGTGATTTGGTAGCAATTCGTAGTCTTAAAATATATATTTCAATCCTGAGACCAAAAGCAAATTATCTAATGCGTTCAAATTTTTTGTTTAAATTAGGTTTTAATTTTATTTAAGGACAAACAAATATTTACTAAGCATACCAATCTACCTAGATGAATACACATTTACCAAAGAGGAATACATTTGTGATGTATTTATGTTGCATGATGTTCTCTTTCTTAAATTTTTTCCAGTTCTATTTAATATGTTACGAATGAAAAATTAGAGGAAAGAATCAAATATCAAATGTAAGAGGGGAAAATGATTATTAATACATTTGAAGTTTCAATTGTTTGATAAAACTTTGCTAAAAATTTATCTATTTTTCAACTGTCAAATTACATTTTAACCATACATTAAAATGGGGTTCACCACTTTTTAAAATTTCTTAACCACACATTTCTTCAACTATTATCAAAATATGCTAAAAATTTAATCAAAAAATTTGCCAAACAAAAACATGAATATCTCCTACATATCAAAAAACATACATTGTGGTGGATGAAGCTTTAATTTGGACAATTAATTTTATTTATGAAAGTTCAAAAATGTGCTATATATCCAAGAATAAGGAGAAAATATTAGAAAATGTGTACATACATGAAGGAAAAAGTTGTTTTTATCCAATATAGAAGAAAATTGATAAAAACAAGATATTAAATTGTCTTCTCAAAATAGAGGACATACAATTAATTATACATTAGTAATTATACTAAAGCAAATGAGTTTTTTTATGTTATATTGCTAATTAATCTCTTTAATATTATACTATTTTTTTCATTTTTAGTATTTCAAGTAATTTAGTTACATGTCTAGGTTTTACTATTTACGATTATTTTTCACGATTCACGTCAACCTTTTACTATTTTACGATTAGTAATTTCTTTGTAACTTATCTCGTAAAAAAATTTAAATTATATTAAAAAAGGGAAAAAAAAAGATAAAGAAAAATAATAGAATGAGCCAAGCTAGTCAAAGAATAGTAGGGGACCTCTTTCTAGTGCTTTCACACTTTCAACCAATAATACTTCTTAATTTTCAAAGAGATGTCAACCGACATAATAAATTTCATGTTATTAAACTTTAGATACTGAAAATAGATGGAAATGAACTATGCATCAACTTTTGACCGTTGTCTAATCATATTCATGGAATTATTATAGGTCGGTCAATGCTAAAATTGGCTTATGAAATGTGCATTTAAATGGCTTTTTTTTTTTTTTTCATTTTTTGTGGAAAAGTATAGAACAATAGATAGGTGAGAGACAAAACGAAAACGTGTCTAGACTAAATGTGTGGTCTATACAAAAATTACACGTTTTTGCATTCATTTTCATTTTTGAATTTTGTTAGTTGAATTTTAAATTGTCGCTAATGAAAATACAAATATAAAAGCGTGAAAAATAGACTCTTTTTTTTTTGTTCAACGTAATAAATGTATATATCATTTAACTTTAGAGATTTCGCCCCGTTTGACCCTCGATTTCCACTAAACTCATTTTCATGAATGCATTCTTTCAATAAAACAATTTCCATAATGAACCCACAAATTTTCCTCACTTTTTAATAACACATTATTTCAAAAAATTACTTTTCAAAAAATAAATTCTTAAAAAATTCTACCAAACTGGGATTTTATTGTTTAATAATACTTTAAATTTGATTGATTTTGAAGTGGGTAAGGGTTCTCAACTTTTTAATTAAACAGACATACTTTTCTATATATATAGTTCGTAGATAGGGTCCGTTTCAAACTTTTTGTCTAATCACTATGAAAATAATCATCGCATCTGCCTAACCAAATCTCTTTATTAATTTTTTCAAACAGCTTTTCCTTATTTATATTTTTCTTCTCTCTCTTAATTAAATACAATTAAATGATATAACGATTATTGACTTTGAAAGTGACAAGTTTTTTTTTTTTATTAGGCAATAACTAATTAAGACGACACATTCAATAAATACGGTTTTATCCATTTGATCAACGAGTCAATAGCCTAATGTTGAATATTTTGTGGCCATCCTTTGTTTATATAGTCCTCACAATGATTGATACCCGAAATATTCAATAAAGTGTTAGAGCTCAAAAGTTTAGACGACAAAATTCAATATATTTCAAGTTAAAACAAGTAGTCGGATTCACATTCTAATATCGAGGTGCTTGAATCAAATTCGATCTTGCATGAGCATTTGATATTTAAAATTTCACATAAAAAATAATTACCATAAAACGATTTGAATTGCTACTGATAAGATTGGCCCCTGTTTGAGCCACGTTCTTTAAAAACTTATTTTTTTTTCTAACTTATTTTCATATCCACATTCTTTTAATAAAATAACTTTATGCTTGAATCTAAAAATTTCCTCATTTCTTTTACCTCACATTCTTAAAAAATTCGACTATTGCAAAATCCATTTCCTGAAAAAATGAGCCCAAACAAACCCTCAATTTTGACGAGTAAAATAATTTGAATTTAAATTTAATTGTGTAGTTGCCACTTGCGAAACTGTGGTAATATCCTTTAGGGTCCATTCTATTGTAAGAATGAAATTTGGGTGGAAAGAAAATGAATTATATGAAATTGAACTGTCTAGAAATTGTTTTATCGAGAATTGTTAATTAATTGTGTTTGATTAGTATAATTTTTCACTTGAAAAATATTGAAATTTTGAATCTTTTGATGTCCATTTGACTTTATTTTTCATGAAAATTATCCATTAAATGAATATAATTTGTTAGAATTAAGGATATAATTTGTTTCAAAAAAAAAAAAAAGCTGTCTAGAAAACCAATTCCCACCAAAGTGGTGGGAATTGATTTACTTCAAAAAGCAAGAAAATGTGGTAAATAAAAAAAAAATGTAGAAAACCAATTATCTGGAAAATATTTCCTATCAAATACTCTAAAAAGTAGAAAATGACAAAAAAATTTCAATCTTTCATGAAAAACTTGTCCTATCAAACAGAGCCTTAGTACAATATATTAGAAAGCTTATAATGTATAAATTCTTGTTTTAGCAAAAGATCGTAAGATTGTGTCATAATCGAATTTTGAAAGGGACCATTATCCAACTTGATATTCTACCAATAAACCAAACTACAAAAGGTTGAAAGAGATGTATGACTATGAATTTGGTTCAAATCCATCTTCTCTAGCAGTGGTCCTACCAATTGATTTATTTACCAACTCTTGCAGGTGACGACGACATTGAGTTGATGGTGAAAAAAAATTTGGCATTCAGTCAATTTGCCCGACAGTGTGGTACGTAGTGAGTTCGTTTTTTTGATCTTCGACTCACACTTGAGAAGTGACGGTCCAGTAGTAATTCTTGGGTATCTTCAAGCTTTACCTTATTTTTGATCATTCAGAGGACGACCGCGGGGTCGCTAAATGATAAACCATAGTTTGATGTCCGTCATTTCTTAATTTTGATGATAAACTTTTCAACTGTCTAATTTGAGGCTTTCACCATCTTTAAATTGAAATTAGTTGATAGAGAAATATTAATTGGCGTTCTTATTATGCTTATGCCTACAACTTTTAATTTAAACCAAAATCAATAATTGATTTTAACCACATATTTCATTGGACCTACAACTTCAATCATACATTTTATCAACTTTTATCGAAATCTACTAAAAATATAATTTTAATCCTTACCAAACAGGAGCCTAACATGTACGTGAAAAAACTTATTAACCACAAATTTAAATTAATAAATGTATATCTTACCAAAAAGTTTAATATTTTATGTTGAATGTTCAATATTGAACGGTTGGCCGAGGGCCTTTCCAACATAAACTAGCAAAAATCGAATAGAAAATATATATAATCTAATAATTCTCAATCTTCTCAGTAAATTTTTTTTATTATTAAAAATCTTAGTTTTGAAAAATTATATTCAGTAATATACTCTGCACCACTTATAATTCAAAAATATAATTAGGACAATCTATTTGATTATAATAAGGACAATGAATGAATCGGATGAGAACAACGTTTTTGTTTGTTTTTACAGCTTCGATCTCTTTATATCTAACCATTTCTTTTTCCTTAAAATTACAGTTATCTAGATGAATACAACTAGATTTGGATTCTATCTTTGAACTAAAGATTAGAAAAAATCGGCAAAAAGAAAAGATGAGTAGGGCTCGACATACATTTGACGGTACAAAACAACATAGGGAGTTGGATGTAAAAAGGCAAAAAATTATTAAATTAAAATTAATTTATTTTGAAAATTGCTTGGAGGACGATCAATTATGACATGATTGTCAACTCAGTAACTTTACCAATTTCGATGACAATACGTGACAGAATGTAACGTGATAGTGAATTTTGAAATCAAAATAAAGTTTTGTTACCGACCGAGACGAGTTAAATTTAGTAATCCAATTGAGAACTATCTGAAAGTTCAACGACCATAAATGAAATTAACCCATAATCCTAATTTGGTATAGTTTTGTGGGCAGGTACTTTAACTAAGCTGTCGTATAATGTCCAAATTAATGGCGACACGTGCGACTATTTTATTGGCTTTGTTCTAACAGTGCACACGTGACAACAATGGGAATTTGATGCAACCAATGAACCTTAGCCTTGGAGCACGAGTCACGACGCACGTGAGAACCCCTATAGAAATAAGCGTCGTCAAAGCACCAAATCCTTTTCTTTTAATTATTAATTTCCCATTTGTAAATTTGATTACAATTAATTAACGGCATCATTACTTGTCCATTATCTTACAAGGAGAGATTAATTAAAGAGTAATTATATTAGCACCACAAATTTCGCTTAATTTTAATTGTAAAAAATGTCCCCATATTCTAATTTCCAATTACATCTCCATCATTTTTTGTCGTATTTTTATATTTAACATTCAATTAATTAATACATATTGCATCCGAAGATGTTTTCTGTCAGTTCGAGAATAAATATTTTGCCAAGTTTTTTTATTTATTGTTTATCTAACTTATTTAAAAATATGATGGATAAATAAATCTTTTTACTATAAGATTTGTTAATTAATAAAAGTTTGAGGATAAAAAGACGAAAAAGTAAGGAATGCAAAAATGAGCGAAATTGAAAAAACTCTTGAGGAGAGCTTCAGTCTTCATCTTCATTTATACTTGAAATTTGGACTTGAAATCTTTATAAATTGAATTGAAAAAAATCTATAATAGAATAACCAGTTTCTCTCTACTTTAACCGTTCACAAAAAAGACAAAACAGCTGTCAAAAGTATCCCATCTTAGGGAGAGCTTACTACTTAGATGCTTTCATCAGTTATCTGATACGTATTTGGCTATCCAACGTTTATCACGATCACAATAACTAGTACACCAGAGGTGCATCCTTTCAGGTCCTCTCATATTAGGGAAGGTCTTTTCAATGCTCTAATGCCCATATCGAATATGGATCGAACTGTCTCATGATATTTTTAACCGTAAATAAAATGAGACGCGGTACATAAATAAGTAGGATTATAGGTGTTTGAATGTCCCATTTGGGCTTTGATTAAAATTTGATCTTTTTACTACTTTTGACTCAACTAATGTCATGTGATATTAGCACTAACTTACTTTTCTTAATTTATACCACTTGTAAATAAATTCTTATAAAACAATGTTTCGTCGAGTTGTAATTTATTGTCGTTGAATGGATCCCTAAATCTCACTTACAAGTATAGATATAGCTTGTTATAGAAAGATAAATTGTGTGTAGTTTAATTCTTTAGACTGTCAACTCATATAGAATAACTTATTCTATATTTATTTATTTTTTGATCTTTTCAGGTAAACTAATATTAAATTAATATCGTATTAAAAAAATTATTTAGAGTTCATGTAAACTAAATATCAGGAATTTAGTTATAACCTTAAGTTGTTTCGAAATTTGTAATTTAAACATTTGTCAATTATATTATGAGTCTACATCCTAGTTCAAATGAGCAAAATTATTTAAAAATAATTCTATTGTAGGAAATAACGTAAAATTATTTTTTTTTTTAAAAAAACGCATTGACGATTGACCTAAAAAAATTATAAAAAGGATTGAAACAAAATCATCCAAAACGTAATTTGAATATTTTTACTTCTATCACATGAAGAAAAATCCCTCATGAAAAATAAAATGTCGAAAAATAAAAGCAATTCCAAGATACTCAAGCGATTAAAGAATTTCCAAATTTTATATTCAACTGAGATAAATCTGAAATAGGCCGATTACATTTAAAAAGTCGAATATTTCGAATTTAAATATGATAAAAAGGAAAATATTAGACATGACACGTGCGAACATCAACAATAATTGCACATAAATATGTGTAGAAAATATTATATTAAGAGAAAACAAACTTGAAAACCAAGCAAGTCAGTCCAACATAAAAAAGATTCTGGCGTGCACTTAACAAATTAATAAATAATCCCCTACATGAACCTAGGTGCCACCTCACCAATCTTATCATTCCACGTGTCCGTCACTTGTGTAAAGACGTGTGGTCATGTGAACCATCATTGGATGGTGAGAAAGGAATATCAATATGGGACTAATTGCAACTATTTACAAAACATCAATTAGTACTTTCTTTTAATAAAATTATTGAAATATGCTCATCACTTTGACTTTTTACATTATTTAAATATTCCAAAAACATAGAGAATCGTGCTATTCGAGATATTTAGCCTATGATTAAAATCTAAATTTTATTTTAAACAAATAATTTTAATTACATATTTTATGAGGTCCACAATTTTTAATCAGACATTTCATCAACTTTTATCAAAATCTAATAAAATCTGATTTTAATATCAATCAAGCAAGGCTTTTTCTCCGAGTGCAAATAGATGGTACACGAGAAAATACTAAATTTTTATTTGATCTTCATTATTTTCAAAATATATTTTTTTCTCTATTTTCAACCATATATTATTTAATAAAATAATATTACATGTAAAACAAAAACTATTCTTTAGTTTTTAGCCACATATTCTCCATCAAATCATTATTCTAAAATGCATTTTTTTTATGGGGTTCAAACATGCTCATACATTTGAACGCCGACATACAGTGCAGAACACGTTTATGATCGAGACACGTATGAAATAACTTTTTATGTATTTGGATATGGAGAATAGTACCAATACATGAGATATTAATGGTCGAGATAACTTTAGTTATGTAACTCATAATAGAGGGATAGTACACCGGGCATGAGATGTTTCTAATTAACATTATGCATAACTTGAACAAGATTTCAGTACAATTGTTGGAGAAATAATAGAACAAAGACAAATGAAGGGAAGACTTTGTGCAACCAAATTGTAGATGGGATGCGAATTATTTGTAAGATTTAGCCCTTTTTTTTTTTTTTTTTGGGTTTGTGATGGTTTTACTTTTTATTTTTTTTTAAAGTGCGAAATAGGTGAAATTAGGATGGGACTAGGCCATGTGACATGTCACATGTATGGTTATTTAGAAGGCATGATTAATGCCAAATTTTGTTTTGGAAGTCACAAGGAAAATGTCCACTTTAACAAATAAAGTGGGTTTAAGACAAAAAATTCAAAAAGAAAAATTGTTAAGTACACCACTCTGCTTTTATGTTTTAAAAAAGAGGAAATTTCTTTAGTGGTAGAAAACAAAAAGTAATATTTCTTTAACTTTATCTTTTTACAAAGTTAATTAATCTTTTGTAATTTTAATTGTCAATTTGGTAAGCATGCGTATTAGTAACTGAGATGATTTTGAAATGGAGTGAATGTACGAAGCGAATTTCTCAATCTTATTTTATGTTTTTTCGTGTGCGTGACCATAGTAAAAAAGAATAAGTGAGTTAGAAGAGTAGTAAAATTGCGTTTACACGCAAAGTTCATGACGACTAGATTCGATTGAGTTGAATAGTGAACCCGAAGAGATTGAGTTAAAGGTTATGTAGGTTGAGTTGTCGAAACTGATTGGCCAAGAAGATTTATATTACACGTTAACATGAAAACTATTTTTTTCTTGAATTTGAAAACGCTTCCCGGATTTAGGGAAAAAAATAAATAAATAAAAGAATGTAATATTTTATCTCAATACCTTAATTAAAAAAAAACTAAATTTATATTGCTAAGTGAAATTATATTGCAATCAATACCTGTTTAAAAATTTCGTTTGTGAATGAGTAAAATATGTCATTATTATTTTTCACTAAATTATAATTTTTTTTATCTCTTCTTATTAACCATACATTTCTCAATAAAATAATATTACTTGTAAATTCAAAAAATTTCTTTCTTTTTAATTATGTATATTTTTAAAAATTATTATTCATCTAATTATAATGTGAAATAATTAGCTCAAATATTAATTCTTTAGCTCATTAACGACATACAAATATTGATGGAGTACAACCTTTAATCATTAATGGGAATAAAATGTCATTTCAAAGGAAAGACAAGTTGGAGGGTTTCTTTTAACTTTTTACAAGGAAGCGAAAATGTCAAAAGAAGAGACGTATCCTTTTACATTATTCGAGCATGAGTTTCGTGAGTCAAAAATATCATCTCTAAAGAAACTATCTCATGACGAATTTATTTGGCAAATGTCATTTTCGACAATATTCCATCTTACACTATGTGTCAATAAGATCACCCAAAATAATGTGATACGTGTTTTAGACATTTATATAAAAAACGTAGTCGACATAAAATCCTCAACCTCGTGACTTTGTAGACTTCAACATAGAACTTTCCAAAGAAAAGCACACCATGTGGTCCTTTTATGCTCTTCAAACATGAAATCCGTGAATTTCGCCAACCGATTTTGATTACAAAAAACACAATTCAAATATGAGTGATATTAGACAACCACATTCAGGAAAATGACACTACCCCATTTGAGACTTTTGTAAAGAGATATATCGACATAAATTAATAAAAAAATCAAAAATTTCGGTGCTTTAAGCGTGGAAATTACGATTTATTATTATAATGTGAAATCGAAAAGTACATAATGAAAGCAATAGACTTCAATTTTCTCCATTTTCTAAGTATTTTTTTTTTCAAAAGCATTGTGTTCCAGTAGCTAAGCATTTTTGGAGTCGAGATTTAAATTTTTTAAATTGGACTTGTATCAAAGGTTAAGCATGCAAGTAATTATCGATTTGTTGTCCACTCATTTCCACAACAAAAGGTGGCTACCAGATAGCACACCTCCCAACTGGCATGATCTATATATCTCCAGAATTGAGCTGCTTAGGCAAAGCAACATGAATATGCGAAAATGTTTGATAAGTGTAATTTTATACTTTCTCGGACCAACAAAAGTGAATATTTGGAGTGCTTCTATAATTTATATACTTAATTTTGTGTGTTTAATGATTATTTAGGAGAAAACCCTGCAATTGATGTTGAAGAATAGAAAAAGAAAACAAATTTGATATAGTCGAATTGAAGGAGGACAAATGTTTATTCGAGATTAAAATGTCAAGTTTAGAAGTTAAAAAACCTCCCATGCAAATTATAGAAGACTTGAGTTGAACAAGAAAATTGATTCGACAATTGAATTGAACAAGGATTGAAAGTTGACCCTTGCGATTGCAATGGTCTTATGTTGCGATAGGAAGAGCTCATGCAGAATAGCCACAAGTCACACAAGCCATACTATGCGATCACAATCTTTTGCTAGGTGCGATGATGGGGCCCCAAAATTTTTTGTAATAAATCACAGCGCTCAATTTTAACCTAATTACGGGAGCAATAAATATTCGTCTTCTATTCTTTCAAAGGAGACACAATCTTGTTGGTAAAAACATAAAATTCATCCAAAAAACTCGAGACCCTTATCGTGATTTTGGAATTTGGAAGGCAAAAACTCGAGACATTGCAAGATTCAAGAAAGAGTCTACAAATCCATTGTTGGGATTGTGTGGAGCATATCCACAACCATTTTAGATTCTTTTTTTTCCCTTTCACTGTAATCGAACCTGATTATGATTTTATACCTTTCTTTGTATTTTATTTCCACAATTATGACCGACTAATTCTTTAATTGTTAGGATGAACGATGTAGTTTAAGTTACTGATTTTTAGCTAATTTAAAGACTTGTGTTGTGTTAATTGTGTATTATGTGCTTGATTTAATTCGATAACCTAATTTGTGACGTTTGAGACTGGACTTGTAGTAATTCGCTTTTACTTTTTCTTTGCTAATATTAATTTTCTTTAAATATAAAAACCGTTCCATTTGGTTTGGGAGCCAAGCCTGACACGTTTACAGTTTAGACCACACTAAATGCATATTCTTGTTGGTGGCCCAGCCCAATTAACACTTGTAGGTTCATGTATAAAATTATATAAAATGCCAATTTATATCCATTTTGAAAAATGGGAAAAAAGTTCAGTTTTTTGTGCAAACATATATAATTCCTGTTTGGTAGGGATTAATAATTTAAGTCAAAGTTAATAATTAATTTTAATCACATATTTCATGAGACACATAACTTTTTAATCACACATTTCATCAAATTTTATCAAAATCTAATAAAAATATAATGATTTCACTTGTAAAATTATTTTTATAAGGAAACTTTGTGATTTAAAATGAGTTTGAGAAAAAAATGTACCCAACAGAAACTAAACATACGCACTAAATCTCATCAATCCATTGTCAAATGTATTTACTTGAGAACTTTAAGGTCTAAGATAATAAATTTCAAACTACCAAAAGACAAAGTTAATATTGCAACATTAAATATTGTTGCATATCAGTAATACATGTCACGGACCATTACTGTAACTACATACTACCTTTCCGACAACGGCATCATTCTAGCTTTGAAGTCAACTTAAGAAAATCCAGACAAGAATTATTGATCACATAATATGAAAGGACAACCAATGCTAGTTGTATTTGAAGTGATAGATATGTACATACATGATTATTTTTCGTGGTTAATATAATATAATATGAAATGAAATCGATCTTTTCAGTAGAACAGTGACCCATTGTGAGCAGGAGATCAAACTTGTAATATGAAATACATATATTGGTTCTAAGTTAATATGAATAATTTTCTTGTAAACTCTCCTTCGATTTTTCATTTTACATATTTTCGTTTTTGATCGATTTTCAGGTATTTCATGTAAAGCTTGAGTTGTTAGACAATATATTATTTTATTTATTTATATTTTTATCTTAACCTTCTTGACTTGCATCTTGACTTTTAATTTTCTTCAGTAAAGGCCCATACACAGAAATTTTTTTAAGTACATAAGAGTAGTAAGATTGAATGTTAGTATTCCTCCATCACTCATTCTTACAAATGAATCAAGAAAGTCGATCCAAACCCTAGGTCATTGGGGTCGAATGTGTGTCACATCATGTGAGTGATGGGAATCTAAACTAATTTCTCAACTCTATGATCTTCTTTTGAAAAATATCAAAAAGAATAGAAAATAGATATGGAGAACAATAGCAATAATAAGACCACTAGATATATTAGAATAACTTCAAAGTAGGAGAAAAATCACTGCTTGTAAAACACGGAGGTTTCACCGTGTGAAAAATTATATAATCGCACAATATCTTTTACGCACCCAAAACTCCAAGAACACCCTCTTTCCAAACCTTACAGGACAAGAACTAGTTCAAAAATTAAGAACAAAAATATATGATAAATACTTCTTGTATATAACTATTTACTAACGAGGTGTCAAAATGTAAGTAGACAAGTTATTTGATTGATAAAATTTTGATCCAATTAAATCTCCTCACATCATCCGTCGGTAAACTATTATATAAATTGTTATGTACATGTAACACAACCCAAATTATATTCTTCCTATATTCTCTCTAATTTTCTTCCTCTCGTGGTCTCTAAATTATAGGGCGAACTTTTTTCAATAGCCTAAACACTCGTATATATCTATTTTCTCATCTCCTTCTAATTCTATTCACATGGGACAAACCAAATTTCCTTCGTAAGTGAAATTTTGCTAAATAAGGACCATAGAAAAAAAAATCCTAAATGGACCATTTCCTCATTCGTAATACCTGTTAACGCAGTTATACACTGAAAGTAAAAAACTTTTACGTTACATTATCATGTCAAACTGCATCTAAAAACAGAAAATCTACACTAGAAATTGTAATTTTCTACAATTATTTTATTCGACCTTCCACTTAACCTTTTGAAAAAAGTTAAGTCTCAACGAATACAATTATTCTTCATTTTTAGGAGAACAAAAGTAAGGTGGTTCTATGCTACAAAAATTAGCGAACCAAATAGAGTCCCCACCAAATTAATCGTGGGACAAGAATAATAACGTCTTAGTAAACTCATGTATCAATATTACTAGAATCTGGTTCGTGAAAGAATAAGATTATTGATGTCTTAATAAGCAAGCACTTAAATTTGGTATATATACAAAGAATAATTTAAAGTAAATATAATTGGTTTAAATTCAAAATTCTAAAATTTGAGATGCTTTGGAAAATTTCACCTTTAACAATTAATAACTTAAATTGTTAAGAATCATCTTGTTGAATATAATTGATGACAAAATTATGTTCATGGTTGGCTCGTCATCATATTTACGCAAGTCAAGTTTATTTTTGATGAGAGTATTTGCATGCCTAATTGATTATGTATTTTTGATACATGCGCATGCTTAATTGTTATGTGTTATTGCTTTTTGCATGCATTACATTTATTTGTTTTTTTTTTTGTTTTTGTTTTATGCATGTGCATTTTAGTCACGTTTGGATTGGCCCATGCATGTTTTTTGTTTTGAATTGTGTGTTTGATTTTTGTTTGATTTTGTTTTTTGCTCAGTGCATTCATATTTTAAATTTAAATAAAAACTCATTTTGAAAATTTGTAGAATTTTTTTAAACAAATGGGGGACTTTGTTTTTACAGCATAACATACAATGTATTTGATTTTGTTGGTTGTGTTCTAGAATGAGTTTAATTGATGCGCTGTAACATACTTTCCATTGCTGGCTTATGTTATGTATGGAGTATTTAGTATTGGTCTCTTCATATACTATCTGTATTGCACACACTATGATTTTGTTAGTGGGACTCTACCGCGTGTGTGAGATTTGGGATGACAGTCACTTGTTAGTAATGTGACTTCAAACATGAATTGACCGTATTTATTAGACATAAATTCAAGTTTATTTCCGATAATAAAAAACTCAATATCTTATGTTCTTATTCGGAGTCTATTTGACTCGAGTAATTAAGCTTGCGAAGTTTCTCAAAATCTGGTGTCTATGGTCAACTGTCTTTGGTTAACCGGCATAAAGCTCGCTACATGGGTCATTTTAGTAGCTTAATGGAGAAGAGCCTGCACTTAAAATGTGACAAATAATTATGAGTTTCAAATATTAAAAAAAATAATACTTGGAAAATAAATATGCAAAAAGTCAAGGGGAGAAAAGAAAATAGTAATACAAAATGAGTTTTTATTTAAAGGTCCTAATGTGCTTTAAATGATTTGACTTTCATAAATAGAGGAGTACACTTATTGACGATGATATTTTGCATATCCTTTATCACAAAATTAAGGTTTGGGGTCATGCTTACAACAAATTAGTGACACTTTACACATATGCTCCACTTGTACAATTTACTTCATGCTTACCTTGAGTTAAGTGTGTGGGAATACTTACTATATATTGACTATATTTTTGCTTGCTAAATACTGCATTTTTGAGTGATTATATATTAGTCTTAATTTTTTTTTTAAAAAATTGAAATTGAATTCATTAACATTTGATTTTTATATCTGCGTGGCTGTTGGTGAGAGAGATAGATACATTTGCCTATTGCATGCATAAAAAATTGAGAGTTTGCAATAAGGGGGAGATTTTGTGATATTTCTTGGTCCCTTGTCATTTTGTGACAAAAGGGGGAGTCGATATTTTAATGGAGTAGATATTTTTGCTTCCACATGATGTATATGTTTTATCTACTTGATGTACAATTTTTGATTTTAATTATGCTAAATTGACTTTGATATTTTAGTAGTATCGATGTGTCTTTGTGGTATGTTGGGTTACATTGTTACTACGTCTTGATTTAGCATGCATATTAAAATTGAACAAGTCTAATTGATTCATAAATTGCCTAGATTATATGAACTGGTTGAACTATTTTATTATACTGTTTTCCACACATTTTACACTGCGTGTTAACTTATTTGTTTCAGGAAACAGGTGCTCATTAAACTACAGAACTGTTTAAGTCAGTCAGCCTGTTATATGTTTTGTGTCTGTACTTTATTTTTTATTACTGCTTTGACTTAGTAGTTTTTTCATAGAATGCCGAAGGGGGAGTTTGTTAGGTTTGATATGTTTTGTAACTGATAATTCTGTAAACAAAAGGATT
>CAIGRN010055484.1:0-10048 GCA_903798345.1 Fraxinus anomala
AGACATCAAAATAGAATAGTTAAAGACAACAAAGTAATTTTAGCATATTCGACATTCCCAAAGCATATTTCTATTGAACAAGAACATAAAAAATGTATATAACGTAATTCAATTCCATAAATCCAAAAGGACCGCTTTGGCTTCTTATTGAGCTCTAAAAAACAAATCTTTTACTTAAAGTTTAGTAAAAACAACGTCTCAGTTCAAGTATGAGCAATATAACCCAATTAAAATTAGATAAGGATCAAAATATCGAATTCTAATCCTTCATATTTTTCTGTTATATATATCCATAAGAAAATCTAATATTTTAAACGCACGAATTATCAGCTACTCCGGAACGTATAGACATAACAAATCATCCAATCTATAAATTAAAAGTTTCTCAAGCTCGAGAAATCAATAAAAAATTGCGTGCAATCACATGCTAATAAAATCATAAATTAGAGATAGAAAAGAGAGACAATCTTACAGATAGAGGACGGAGGAGGAGGAGGAGGAGGTGGTGGCTCTCCGTGACCTTATGGGTTATGCTATGGATCACTGAGACGGAGATATAAAGTCAGAGGCGTATGTGGAGTGTCTTCAAAACCCTACAAGGGTAGGGTATAAATATAAAGAACCATGCTACTCTGCCAGGGGGGTTTTAATGAGGACTCACCTCATGTGAGAGCAACAGCTCTATCAGTCCTTTTACCGGCCTACCTGGTAGAGCAGATTAATTCAAATATAAAATCTATTCAATGGGTTCTCGTCTGCGGTTTGTTTTTCAATTTCCTCAATCGCACATATTTCTGTTGCCACGTGCCACATAAAATGAAATTGCTTTTGGTCAATTAGTTGTATGGTTACTGAACTTTGTCAATTATTACTATTTAATAATTAAATTTAAAAATATATTTTAATGATCGTTAAATTTCGTTAAGTACTACTATTTTATAACTGAATTTAAAAATATATCTCAATGATTACCATTCAAGCCGACAGCCTACTTCCACACGTAAATTTCCTACCCATAAAACATTATTGCGTCAACATAACAGTTTTCTTAAGCATCAACAATGAGGTTTAGCTTCAAGAATTAGGGATTTTGTGGCTGCATTTTTTTAATTGATGAAATATTAATTCTTTTCATTTCCATTTTTTAAACAGGCCCCTGTTTGATTTGTATAATTGAAAATGAATATTGAAAGAATGCATTTTTTTTAAGAACGTGGATCAAAGAGGAACTTGGGCTCCAAGAATATGACCTCGAAATTCAAACAATTTTAATTTCTCAAGTCATTTCAGAATAAAATAAGAAGGTTACAAAATGAGATGGGAAAATCAGAATAACTTGCTCTCCAACTCCAAGTATATAAATTAATAAAATTACATGAATTGCTGCTTAGCACAAAGAATTGTCCGCCACTCGACCGTCGTTATCAGTGTCAAATGTATCACCCAGAAATACAGAAAATAATGTCAAAGTTAGTCAAATTTTTTATGATGTACGATTCGTCAAAAATTTTACAATATACGACTCTAGCAACAACCTAAAATTATAAAAACATCCAATTTCTTGCAAATATATTTGCCAGAATGACTAGTGCATTCGGCAACGTGCATTTCAGTCGAGAAAGATACATTCTGTGGTTCCTCGTACTACGCTTTCAGTCTAAAGAGTAAAAACAACCCATTTAGGCTCATCTGTTGAGATGGAAATACATGCTATTTTACCTTCTTAAGTAGGCTAGATGTTCGGTATTCAGCATCATCCTTGATGAAACTCCACCAGACGTACGTCAGAGGGATAGTGGTAGCATGCCAAAGAGCATGGGCGTCGACCAATCCTTCGTAAGGAGGGAAGTCATAGATCTCCAGCAGCATCGCTAGGCCGCCTCCTACAACCACAATCCACAGCTTCCAGCAAGAAGGATGACGGGTAACACCGGCCCATATTGCCCAAACGAGAAGTTGAGTGACGCCCATCACAACACACACTTTCATATTCCACCCTGTCAAATGTTCCAGAGTCATAATAGTCTTAGTCCTATAGTAAAACATGACTTTTAATTGCGAATATAATGGCATCAACAAGAAACTGAAAGTGATACCAGGGAGACAACTATCATACCGTAGTCCATCTTATAGTTGTTAAGGTACAATATGTGTGTAGTCGTAAAAGCAACCAGTGGGGCAGCAACCATGACCCTTGCAGCTTCGTCCCTCACACTGAAACTTCTCACCATGGCCAAAAGAAGTGAGTATCCGAGTAAGGCAACTGCTGATGAGTAATCTAGCTTTTCGGTCAATTCCACATCTCTGCCATTTGGAGATTCATAAAACCGTTATGGTAAAAAATAATTTATAACATTTGACTCGACAGGCAGCCAGGTTGTTTGTGAAGGGCAAATGGACTAGGAGCATCTTTGACTAAGCTTAAAAGTTCGCTCACAAGTTAACAAGTTATAAAATATATTAAGCCTCGTTTGAATACTGAATTTATATACAAAGTCAAATATTAATTTTAACCACATATTCATAACTATTACTCATTATTGTCCACATATTTCACAGGGACCACTACTATTGCTCTTTCTAAACCATTTATAAATTTGCCAAATGGAAGTTATTTTATTAGTTATATGTGAATAAAAAAGATTTTTATCGGTTAAAGGACATGAGTAAATCAATTATTTTACTTTAAAAAAGTAGTAACATACCCAAACATGCTTGTAAACAAAAACTTTCATACTAATGTTCAAGCTTAGCAAATAATAGAAGCTAGAAATTGACATGATATGAGACCTTATTGTCCCTTCTGAGCTAATATAAGGACAGAAGAGAGTACAAGCATGGACAATAAAATGAGAAGTATAAAGCTCACCGACTGTGGAAGACTGCACTCCAGAACCACGCATTCATGGACAAGAACCCGTAGATATGCCACAGGCCAGTATAATCATAGTATGGTCTCTTATCTGGTTTTAGTGACAACTTGTAGTAAAGAAGGATGAAAAAAGAAAGCCAGCCATGGAAATGCATTGCAAGGTTGAGAGCTGAAAGAGCTACAGAAACCGGCTCCTGAATGATTTGAGGACATTAATTCAGATGCATGCTCAAAATGTGTAAACCTAGACACTAAAGTGGGAATTCTGCAAAAGTACAACTGGCTACGAAGGCCACAAGCTTGTAGAGTTACAGACCTGGAAACCATACAGACGTCGGAAAGGCCACTTGCCATGATATTTAAAAGGCCCGTGACCAAGTTCTGCTCTTTCTTTTTCTCTATCAAGCATACAATGGTAGCGGCAATCACTTTGGCAATCCCATTGTTTCCACCGCAAGTAAAGAGGCTCTTGCATGTACCAAGGGCCATCAAGGGAAGAACCGTCTGAGGAGAATTTGCAGTGCGGAAAGCATCTCTCCCCAACACATCCAGTCTTTTCACATTGTCCTACACAATCCCTGAAATTTAGGAATACCTAAGTGTAAGTTGACCTGTAGACAAAATTTCAGAAGAATAACTTTTGAATTTCAGACTGAGAGGAACAGAAATAAGTTCCTCCCATATTTAGCTATTTCACTTTTATGTTCAGTAAGAAAATGAGACTAATTTTACACCCATGTGTCATGCCAAGCATGTCAATCCAAAGATGGCAGGAAAATAGAATTGTCTGATCGATATAAATTACATACAAATTTGGACGTGAGTAATTTGGCTATGCAGGAGAAAAGGCAGAAATATAAAAATAAATATTGAAATTCAATAGTTTCTATTGATCAAGAATCTTGGGATATGGCTTAGAGTGAAGAATAATTTTGAGAAGCAAAACAACACTCTCCAAACAACAGGAGGAGGAAGAAAGGAGGAAATCGATCCTGCTGAAGACAACCATGAAAAAGTAAAAAAGAACAAACTTTGAGCAGCTTATTTCATCAATAAATTAAGACAGTTGACTGTCAAAGTTATCCCCCAACACACACTTAAGCAAAATAAAAATCACAAAATCAAATTCAAGTAATAGCAAAGAAATTGAACAAGTAGATGAACTTCCATCGGAAATGGTTACCGATATAACGGGTCGGCATCACCAGCACTAGCATCAAGTTCTCTAACATGGCAGGAGTACACTAGAAAGAAAATGATCCAATAAAGATCTGCCATCTGATCAGTGAAGAGTACACATCAAGTTAGACGACCATAAGTTGAATAGATAGGATCAGAAATCTAGGAGACACTATAATTTTTGGGTGTGAGTGCTATTTTTTACTATTTTTTGATTGCATTTTTAAGGTTAGTATTCACAAAGATAATACAATGATCGAATGAAGTATAGAAGACTGGAAAATAAGACAAGTATTAGCCTAAGGAAAAATTAACAAGAATATAAACCACAGTGCATTCTAGCTTATGCAATAAATTTGAAGTTTCACCATGAGAAGAAATTTAACAACAGTACAATACAAATAGTGCACAAGATTTTCTATATTCGCCGAGTAACATTTCAAAAGACAGAAGCATGTGATTCTTGAATCAATGCAAATAAAAAGGGATATATTCTCATATATCAACATTAGAAAATGTTTACTGGATTGAATCCTACCTCACCACCAAATCAATACACATAGAGAGAGAATCTTTATAGATTACACTTAATCACTTGCCAGTTATGATAACCTTAAGGCACGGAAACTCTCCAGACGCTAGTGTTCCGTTTCGAAAAGTTTCGGAAATCGAATCTCTTCGGAAACTCTCCGGAAAAGTTTCGAAAACTAAAAAAAAAAATCCTTTTTTTTAGTTAAATTCAGAAACTCTATGGAAAATTTTAAAAAACTTTTAGGAAACTCTACGAGAAAAAATTTCAAAATTTTTACCCAAAAAAACTTAATTACGGGCTCTAACCAAAAGTTAAATTAATTTTGGGCTTTGACTTAAAATTAACTTAAATTATGAGCTTTATTTATTATATAAAAAGCATTATAATGCTAGATTTTAACAAAAACCTAAATTTTCTAATTATTATGCCGCCTTTATCAAGTTTTCAGGCACAAAGGAAAATGCTTGAATCAGCCATTTGCTTTCTTTGATGTGGTTTATGACATACTTATCGATCGTTGGACCAAGAATAACACGCCACTTCATCATTTGGCACATTCCTTGAATCAGAGGTTATACTTAACTTATAAAGTAATTAATTCTATGTTAGTTGATTTTTTAAAATTAATATATTAGTTACTTCTTTTAAAGTACTAGCTATACGTAGCTTGAGGAAGACCCAACAATGGTTGCTTCACATAAAGATTCTGAAATCTCTAATGAAAGGGCGAAGTGTTTCAAAAGCATCTTTTCTAATCAAGAAGATTTCGTAAAAGTTACTACAGAATTTGCTAATTCTCCAGTCAATGCAGGAGACTTTGCAGATTTTGATTCCCTTATGGATAGGTAAATTTCAAAACTAATTTTTTAAAAACATATTTATACTTGTTTGTTTCTATTTTAGTATTTAACTATTTAACCAATACTTTCAAATTGCTTCACTTAAGTTTTATGTGATTTTAATTGAGTAGGGCCATTATGGATACAAAAAGTTGGTGGGCTACTCATGGTTCGTGTACCTTTACTTCAGAGTGTAGCTTTTAAGTTACTTAGACAACATAGTTCTTCATGTAGTGAACGAAATTGAAGTACATATTCTTTTTGTTCATTCAATGAAGAGAATTAGATTAACTCCAAAACATGCCGAAGATTAGATTTTTGTCCACAGCAATTGGCGTCTATTATCAAGAAGAAGCCCACGATACTATGTTGAGAAAATAAAAATGTGGGATATAGCTAAAAATCAATTTGACTCTTTTGAAGATGTTGGAACGCTTGATCTTACAAATCTTTCTTTAGATGAACCTGATATGGAGGCCATGTTATTCAATGATGTTGGTGGTAGGGTTATTGATATTGGTGGTAATGATGCAACTAAAGCAATTTTATTTGAGAACTTACGGATTTTTTTAGTTTGAGTATTGATACATTATCAATAATTGTTTTAACTTTTGAGATGACAATGATTTTATGTCGAGATTTTAGTGATTTCCCGTGTCGTGTCGTGTCGTGCAACATAGATGATAAATGATAATACAAAGGAAGCTCAATGTTAGTAGGAGGCACATAGAAAAGCCTATGCCCACCAATTGATATTCACCTGTCAACCCCCTTGCTGAGCCCGAAATCAAGAGAGTGGAAAAGGACAAGAAACAATCTTCCATTTTTTCAAAGAGAAGTTCTACAACAAAGGGTTGAGCACAGTCCAGGAAATACTTATTAGTTATCCTGCGTTACAAAAATCAAGCTTTCTAACTCAAAAGGGGCAAAAAAAAAAAATTATATTTTTAAAGGATAGGGGAATACCACTCTTTAATCACTCGAACAAAAATGGCATAGAAGCTTGTATATCCATAACATCAATATCTTATTATTCGGTCCCCCAACCTTCACCCCACCCACCCACCCACCCCCAAGGAAAATTAAAAAATAAATAACATCAATCATTTTGAGGAGGAGGGCTTGTTTACATGCATTACTGTTATAGTATTCTTAATTGAGAGTTTTTACCCTAATGATAAAGAATAATTACTGTAGTCAATAGAAAATAAAGATGAGGTAGTTTTAAAATTTTGACAACAATGCACAGGTATACTTTGTAATTCATGCCAACCACTATCTCATTTATTTAAATGATGAGCATTCCCCTTGTACATATAACCCACAATTCTACCAAAATAGAAGACACATACTTCCTCAGAATGAAACTCTCTCTTCATTCTCTCTAGAAATTTAAGACCTTCAAGTAAATTCTACTGTTTCTGCCGTTATTTATCCGATCTCCACATTCCTTCTCTCTTCAGAAATTACCAGATTTTCTCCTAAAAGGCCATAATGCGGACCAATATCATAGATAAGTTGTATACATTCCCTGATTTTAAGATAGCAACTTTTAGTTTAAAAAGGAATAATAGAAGTTAAGGGGTTTTATAATTAAGAAACAAGAGAAGGTATAAAGTTTGGTTATCATGTGTGAATGATGGATTCTTAAGATTCTAATTCACAAGATGTTTTATGTATAACATTCAACTGCAGAAAAGATGGTTATTTGGAATTTATATTAGCATTGGTGAACCCAACTACGACCGGGTATACCAAATCAGTCATATATGTAGTGGCGGAGATCTTATGTATCGGGCCAGTGATGTGCTTGCCCAAGACTAAATTTATACTACTTAAGAGATTAGGTTCTTAATAATTTTTATAGTTTTTAGCCAGAGAGTTCTTTAGCAATCAAGAAAAGAGGGTTATAAATAAACTAAGCCACTCAGGAGACTTTTGGTTTAAAAAGACATAAACATGAGCGAGATTATGCTTTACAAATTAAAACCATTTTCAACTTCCAAGAACCAAGAAGTAGGGAAGTTGTCTAAATCTCTTATTTATAGACCATGGATTTAAACTACAAGTCTCTGTTTAAGTTGTTATCCCTGATCTGCTTGCTCATAAATCATAAGTATACCAATTATAATTCAAGGAATGTTCTTCATGTTGCAAGAGCAAATATATGACAGATGTAAACTGTGAAGAACACTCAACCTTTCATGCTCGACTTATCTTTGAACACACACTTCAATAATAACATGAAACATCAAGATTTAGAATTTGCATCCATGGTTTCTATGTAGATAATTCATCAACTTCAAGTGTTTAACACCACTAAATCCATTCTAATGTGGTTTTACAAGTTACAACTTCTAATTAAGGCTCAAAGGATAAATCCCTTTTAGAAACTATCTTGTACTTCCTAATAATGGCTTCATAACAGCACCTCTCAGACTTAAAGTACCATGTCTCGTTGGATATCCTTGAGCCTCACCATCAATGTACACACTCAACCTATCATAAATAACTACAAGTAACATAAACAGGATTCATGATATGCCACATTGCTGACATTTTAGATAGAGGCAGTGACACCCACTAACCAAGATTAATTCCCAAAGTTGAAGGATACCTAACAATTCTTTTGTTTTGATGTGTTCAACGATCAAATCACCATTCAGAATCAGAGCAATACCTCAGGCTGAAAGACTGCTTCACCAATTACTAATTTACTATTCTTCAGTTTCAAAAGAACATGATTAACATCACGTTCTTTTACTATCTTAAAGCCAAAAATAAGCCCAAATCTCCCTTGCTCCATTCAGGTAAAAGAATAATAGATGGGCTTCGAATTGTCTTGTTCTAATACTCCGCGCCTTGTTAGAATCAAGAAAGCATTTGTATTGAAGTTCAATGACTAAATCAATGATTCCCATGAATCCCTTCAATCATAGTAATTTATACTCTCACAATACAAAGATTTTCATTAAATAATTCAACACTAACAGAAACATAAACAAATCAAACACTCAAGAGTCAAAACCGAGTCTCGTTCATCTTTTAGGTTTTATGCTGGCAAAGATCCACCCGAATTGATTTGCACGTATCCGACGTAAATCTGATTATGGGAAATAAAAATATCTACTTGGAGAAAATGGAATGAAAACAGATCGAAGGATATATATATATATATATATATATATAGGAATGTGCATAAAATACCTTGTTCATGGCAATATATCGAATTGGGGAGGTGAATTTCAGAAATCAAATCACATCAAAGGCGCTAGAGCGAAATTGTACTCTGGTGGGTTCGAATATAGAAGATAAATAGTTGGAGTTGGTGGGTCGCTTTATTCTTGAGCTGGAAGATCACAGAAATGGTGGAGAGGCTCAACATCTAACACCACTCGTCCACTCCATTCGAGATTCGATAGATATTAGCAGGAGTTTCTTTTTTTTTTTTCTCACCAATTTTGGATGGCCACTGTTTACCAGATGTGAAAAAATCCGCGTTTACTATTTATTTATTTGACACTGGTTTAAAAATCACCTAAAATTAGTGCTGTAATTTTGAACAATTCTCTAAACTTACCAAATCGACGAATTTTGATTATTTCTCATATTCTCTTCTAATTTTGTTATTTATAAAATAATTATTCACAACTAATATATTTTTATTTAAAATTTTCAAAACTAAATTTTAAATAAAAATATATTAACTAAAAAATTATTTATCGTTTAAAAATTATATTATAATTTAAAAAATACTTATAAGTAAAATATTACTTGTAAGATACAAAAAATACATTATAATTAAAAATTACTTATAAGTAAAAAATCACTTTTATTTAAAAAGATTGTTATAAAATAAAAATATTACTAATAAGACAAAATTCACTTATAAAATATAAAAAAAAAATTACTTATAAGTAAAAAAAATTCACTTAAAATTAAGTAAAAGTGTAAAATTTACTTATAATTGTAAAATTTACTTATACATAAAAAATATTAACTTTAAATTTTAATTAATTTTTTTTAATTAAATATTAACTCTTATATAAAAAAATTATCTATAAGTAAAATATTACTTATGAGTAAAAAACATATAAAAGAAATTTTTATTAAGGGATATAGACGTAATTTTATTCTTTTAAAAAACTTTCTGAATTGATGAATAATAAACTCTCAATCATAAGTTGAAGAGTTTTAAAAATCGTTATTTAAACTATTCAAAACTGATCCGCTCATAAACGCTCAAAATCGATACTTTAAAAAACTCTAATCAGTACGATGAAACTCCCAAGAAGACCTTAAGGAGATGGATTTTTTACTAATTAATGATTATGCCCCGTCTATCATTATTAAATTTTTTTTTTCTAAAACTTATTTTTAATTACATACTCACAATAAAAATATATGTACATAAATCTAAATTTTTTTCTACCTTTTAGCAATGTTCTAAAATGCTCGAGGTGTTTCCGAAACGCCTCGCATTTGGGATATACATGTGAAAATCCGGTCAACACATTTTGTTGACCACATATGTATGCTTAAATGTAAAAATGTGCGCACATTTTTATTTAATAAGTGGGTTAAAAGTAGTGTAACAAAGCTCAACCCATTTTTATAACTTAAAAA
>CAIGRN010055496.1:0-14944 GCA_903798345.1 Fraxinus anomala
TTTTTTTTTTTTTTTTATTGGGCAATGAAAACAAATTTTATAGAAAATTGTAAAAATTTTTTTCCCTTTGATGGACAATTTTCATTGAAATCAAAGTCAAACGAACACTAAAAAATCCAAAATTTCAACATTTTCAAGGTGAAAAATTATACCAATCAAACACAATTAATTGACAATTCCCAGGAAAACAATTTTAGGCAATTCAATTCCGTGTAATTCATTTTCTTTTCATCCAAGTTCCACTCTTACAATTAAACGGACGCTTAAAGTAATTTTTTATTTGTTAATGTTATTATATTTTACTGTTCTAGAAAGGTGCAAGGGAGAGTCTACAGGTACTATGATTGTTCAACCTTTGGCTTCGTCACTCGAAACAAAAGCTGCAATTAAACTGCATTTGATTTTTTAATTAAGTATAAAATTTTTCGTGATTCGAATTGCACAATCTTTCTCCCCAGTCTATCAAAATGGTACTTTATTTTAGTAAAATTTTTTTACTCAAATTTCCGTTCCGTCATTTTCCATTTCCCACAATTTTGTTAATTTTATTTTTGGTATTCAGATCCGCTTCATACTATTGCAAAACAGGCAAGGAAAAACTCGATTGGCTAAATATTACGCCCGTGTTTGTCTATCATTAATTTAAAATTCTGCTTGTTAATTCTTCACCGAACATTCACCCAATAAAATATTCTACAAACAAAATAAAGTTACTTTAAATTTCAACCACACATTCTCCAAAAAAATACTATTCAAAACTTCATTCTTCTCCCAATAATGAAAAACAAACAAGCTCTGCGTTCCTCTCGAGCAATCCGAGAAACATAAAGTCGAATACAAGGTATAATATTATTCATTTTATTTTATTTTTAATTAATTTCGATATTTGAGAGCTTTAATTTATTTGGATTCGGATATTTTTCACGTTTTAATGTAGGTTCACCGGTTGGTTGTAAACAGAGATCCCAAATTTACTAATTTTGTTGAGGTGGGCATTTCTAGATCATTGCAGAGAATCAGTTAATTTATCTATTAATTTTTTAAATTAATGTATTTTTTTTTGTGGATTTCTCGTGCTCCTGTGAGTCTCTCTCTAATATTTAAGCTTCCTGCTGTAAGGTGTAATGAACTTGTGGAAGCTACAGCATTTCAGGCACTAGTTGCAATATGATCTTGAGGTATCATGTTATTAATATTAATGGCTGCATAGGATTTTAACTTAATCAAAAATTCTCCTACTTTTCTTTTCATGGGGAGCTTGAATTTAGTTTCTAGTTATCGTAGTGGTCAGTGATTTTCTTGAAATCTGTCAGCCTAAAAGTTGAGATGTTAAGTGGTACTTACTACATAGGATTACCAGTGCTGAAACTTGAGGTAGACCAATGACAATTTCAAGTAAATACCACTGTGTTCTGTAAAAGTAAAAATACTAATTAATTTAATAGAGGATGGTAATGGAGCCTTCTGACCAAGTTCTTTAGACAGCATGACTATGAGTTTTATTTAAACAAAAGTTTAATGGTCACACTAAAGGGGGCATGCCAAACCATTTTTCAGCATCAAATATTTGGTGGACAAGGATAGCAAGAGAATAAAGCGCAGCACCCTCTACTGATAAGCTACCTCGTGCCTCCTTATATATAATGTGTGTGTCTAGCCACTTCGCAAGAGTGGTGATAAAAACAGCATGTTCTGAAGGATCGACAAGGCGGTCCAATCAAAAGGGTCTGAAGTCCAATCTGTTAATGCACGAACAGAAGTGGGGGTGACTGTTAACCTCTCTTACCCTTTCCTAGTAGCTGGTCATGTCTTACCAGCAAAGGATATCCCAGTTTTTTCTTGTCAATGGACTCTGCAACATCAGTTGGAAATTCTTATTCCTTTTTGCTGCTATTGCTAGCAATTCCTTTCTTATGTCCTTGCAGTTCCAACGTCAAGGCAGTGATAGATAAAGATCAACTCCACTCCTTGCTTATGAGCAATGGAGGAAATTCCTTGGTTTGTAGAGATGTAAAATCAGCCAGACATGCCATATCCAGTTAAAGACTTAAAACTGCCTTTGAAGGTCTTACATACTACGATTCCCGGTGGTGGTGTGTCAATAAGGGTTGTCCACTCGAATGATTTCTCAATTTTCTTTCATGGAAAATATTATGCATCAATGTAAATCTTCTCAATAATTTTGAAAGATAAGAACAAAGGAAAGAAAATGTATAGAGATAACACTTTGGTCTTTATCCTTTTGTCGGTTTCTACGAAAATTAGAGTGAAAACAGCACAACTTGGAAACATTTTCAGCAAGGTGTTGGGGAAATCTTTACTAGCTAAGGTGTTTAATCTGCGTTGATTTGATTTAAGATGGCATGATCGGGTTTCTTCAGTCAAAATTTTTGGATGTCATATTCACTCTTTATTCACACTCTCTTGGCATAAACTGCTATTTCGTTTACTTTGTCTTTTAATTTTTCCTTTATTTATTTATTTATTTTTGTAAAATTAGTCGATTTTTTAGGTTTTCTTTCAGATGGAAAGTTTGTAATGCATTCCCACAAATTTTTTCATGCAGTTCCGAACGCACAAGGTTATCTATAGGCGATATGCTGGATTATTCTTCTCACTGTATGTTGACATTACAGACAATGAGTTGGCTTATTTGGAATCCATTCACTTGTTTGTGGAGATAATGGATCATTTTTTCGGCAATGTCTGTGAGCTAGATTTGGTATTTAATTTTCATAAGGTCCGTCACTCCTTTTGCTTTGCAGATGCCTCTGAATTTGAAATATTAACTCCAAGCAATCATTTTGAGATTCAATTTTGTATGCACAGTATAATCTTATGATTTTTTGGCATTACCTGTCAAGTCTTCATTATTTATTATTTTATTAATGATTCTCCATGTAGTCTTTTTAAATCTTGTTATCTGCGAACTCGGAAGATTTCTAATCTTATACTGAAATCCTTTTTATTCTTTATCATAATTCATATGCATATTCATGTCATAGATTGCGAAGCCATTTTTAAAATTTGATTCATTCTACACGTGTCATTTTTCGGCAGTCGATTCATTCCTGCTCAGTAACACTCAAGCGATACTATTGGTCAAGTTAAAATCCCACCACATCAGAATCAGTAGATTACTACACTGTATTGATCAATGCCTCAGTCTAGTGCTGGTTTATGGTGGTGTGCATGTTTCAGCACACTAGTAGGTACTTTAAAGCATGTCTTAAGCTTAAATATTACATTCAAGCAACCTTTTCTGCCATAAATGCTTGCCAAAAAACAAAGAATTAAAAGTAACTTTCAGTCCAAAATTAAGCCTTTACTTGCTTTTCTTTCAAATACTTTTTCTTTTTCACTTTTTTTCCCCCTAGGCTTCGCCAAACATACTCTGATTACGATAGAAAATATTTTAATGTGATTTTATATGAGAAATAAAACATGTGTATCTTGACAACTCTCCCATTAGAGAGAGAAATAAGCATTACCACTGCTGAGAAACTCTCTCATTAATGTCATTGGGCACTGTGTATATTTTTCCCTGCTAATTTCCCGTTTCAGAATATGCAGATATATTCTTTATAAAAATCGTATTTTTATGTCGATACATGTCCTGATTGTTTTCTATTGGTTTCTAAAGGTATACATATATTCGACGAGTTCATACTTGCTGGAGAACTCCAAGAAACAAGCAAGAAGGTAAGAAATACCGAGAAGATGTAACAACTCTGTTACTAATTGAATGTTGATATTTTCCCCATGTTCACAATAGTTTATTAAACATTAAGCTTCTGTTTGACAACTATTATTTCCAAACTCTTTTTTCTACATTCATTTTCCACCACATATTCACACAATATAATATTTTACATGTAAACTCTAAACTTTTTTCCACTTTTTAACCACACATTCTCCAAAAAATCGCTATTCAAAACTCCAGTTTACCCCAAATAATAGTTGTCAAATAGGGGCTAATAGTGTGTTGAAGTTGTCGCATGGATACATAAAAGGTTTTTGTTTTTCCTTGTCTGATTTTTCTTCCCTTCTAAAAATGCAGGCAATCATAGAGAGAATGGGGGAATTGGAAAAGCAGGAATAGGGTTTCATGGGGTGGACAATAGCAATCTCTTTGAGCCATTCATCAACCCCACTCGGAGAGCACAAAAAGGCCACCTGCTGTGATGATTTGCGTATGATCAGTACTGATTGCTTCTTATTTCTTTTGCAATCTCGGAAATGCTGTTGTTTGTAAATTTCTTTGCTTTTTTGTTAAAGATAATTTGTCGAACCTAAGAAAATGATATTATCTATGCCTAAAAATGCTGATGCTCATCTTTAAGTGATGTGATTGAGAATAATATAAATTACAGAATTGTAAAGGCTGAATTTGTTCGAGAACTTCTATTTACAATCAAGAAGTTGAAGTATTTTTGTTCCATGTCATCATACATACATCAGACAGCTCGGCAAAAGGCTTGTTTGTTAAAGATTTTTTTTGAAATCATTTTTCTTTAGATACATTTTCAACCTCACGTTTTAAGAAATCAACAATTTTTCTATATTTTTTAACCATACATTCTCCACATTTTTTAACCACAAAAGTTAATATCATATGGTGAGGTACAAGGATGCAACAATGAATTTATGCTTCAAGAAATCTTTCAATACATAACGGAAATCTTTCTTGAGAACTAATAACAAAAATAATATTAGGATACTAGTAATGCCTACAGGAGAACAGTAACACTGTGTTGAGATTATATGTGCCACAACCCAATATGAATCTCTAACTCTACATGCAATCCTCCATCATCCCATAAACGCCTGTGAAATCGTAATATCTCGACTCGAAAATGTTTGTGGACGAAGTATCGTTTATCTACAAAGTTTTCCAAGTCACACTACGCCTGAGGGAAGACGTAACACAAGGTGTCCACCAAGAAGACTGCAAAAAGCCAAAAAAAAAATGACGATTTTTGTTATTGTTCTTTGAGATATTCTAAGTTTGGCTAAGCTTTAAATAAAGAACAGTACTTCTTGGAAAGAAAACTAAGTTTTTGAAACCAAAATACTAAGATATGTAACTTCTAAAAAGCTAAAATATGTTGTCAAGAAAGGTTAATTAAAAGCAACTTTAAAGTTTAACCAAACATATAAGAATCACTTCAACGCAATAAAAAGCTTGCAGCCTACCTCTTGACATAGTAATAGCAAAAATCAGCCAGAATAAAAGTTTGGACGAGTTCAGAAAGGAGAACCAATGAAGGCCATATTCCATGACCTAATGCTGTTAACAAACGTCCCTCAGTATCAACCATCTGTATTCATGGAAAGTAATTCATATCCATATCGTCAATATCGGTATGTACAATACTCTGCATATAGTATACAACCAAATCACATATATATATTTTATTGTATAATTAGGGTGCAAGTATGTCTCACACATATTGAGTATGTCTAGCAAGGTGTTTATAGACAACGGTAAATGAGTGATGGAGAAGTTGGTAGTATTTGTGGGTCTTACGAAATGTATATATGAAAAGTGGTTTGACCAAAACGTTTATAACCTAGAAACAATGAGCCAAACATAGGCTTCTACTTACATCGCCAGATTGATATGTCCTTTTACTTGTCGTGACAAATTAGAAAACAAAATAGGTTCCTTATAAGGGAAGTATAAGAAATGTGTTAACCGAACAACTAAATAAACATGCTTATATGTTTGCTTGTTTACTTCAAAACTAGCAACACTGTGCCTTTGTTTGGCGTTACTACAAAGTTTCTCTTAGTCAAAATCAAACATTAATTTCAATCACATATGCATAACTATTTCCTTTTATTTATTTACTCATTTCGTGAAACCCATTACTACATTTTAAAAAGTTACAAATAATTTTATAAGAACATAGCCTATATCCATCCAAATGTCAATCGAGTTCCAAATGAAAGTGTGGCGTAAGAGTCAACGCCACACAAAATGATGAAAAGCATGTATGTTATACATATCACGTATACGGTATACAACATAAGCTACCTGGAGGATCCAATGGGCGCAACTTAGAAACCTTGCAACTCCTAGTGCAAAAACATAATGAGCGGTGAATGGCTCAACAATCTATCAAATATTAGACAATACAACACATAAAACGATTAGAATGAACCCGTGAAAAAGTGAGGATCATTTACAAGCGGAATTAAGAAATTGCAAAACCTATTTTACCTTTGTGTTCTGCATGAGGTGAAGTTGAGGGAGAACTGAAACAGCTTCCAAATACACACAAAATGCCCAACAAATACGGTTAAAAGTATGATGCACTGTCGATGGATGGATAGCTAGAGATAACAAAGCGCAGGGTATAACCTACATCAACAAGGCAAAAAGAGAAGCATCACAAACTTTATAGACTTCTCAATTCTTTATGAAAATAACATGTTTGGCGGCACTTTTAAGTAGGAAAAGTACTTATTTTCAACTTTCATCAATAAAAGGTACTTATTTTAGAGAAATAAGTAAAATTGGAAGACTTACCGTATAATAAAGAGCAAAGGTGTCTTTGTCATCCGTGTAACTGGAATTTAATTTAAAGCGAATCATATAAATGACCCAACCAGTTGTTGCTAATGTAGCAAGATCGAGCAGTGTGTGTATATCATACTCCATAACAAAGCTGCAGTAGAGTCGAACAGCTAAAAATATAGCCGTTAGTTCTTGGGACTTGAGTGAAAGTCCTGATAGTTAAGAGACAGCGGAATTATAAAATAGTGTAACTAAGAATGAAAGAGAAAAAGCAATAATTGGTGAATCAAATATAGATGCTTTTCACATTTAAAGGGAGCAAATCCCTAACTTCAAGAGAGCATAAAGAAATAAAAGACTATAACGGTTCACTTTCATTATGAGAGGTACAGTTTCACTAGAATTGACTAAAGAAGAATTTTTATAAGGGAAGATCTCTCTGTTTTTCTCACTTACGCAATTTCTTTTTATAACGTTGACGACTTTATACAAATATATGAGTGCTAGAATTAACGAGCATAAAGGTAGGTATCAACGTATGTACTTAGGTTGTGTTTGCTGCATCTATTAGACCATATTAAAAATTTAAAAGATACTATTAGGCTATGGTGAATTAAGGTGGATAATACTCCTTGATCATGTAGTCAAAAAATGCCATTTATACCGCATTATGTTATACAGTCGACAATGCAAATGGCAGTTTTGTACTTGAAGATTAATGAAAATTATCCACCTTAATCCACCATAGTATCATCTAACTATTATTATTCACTTTAATTTTATATTGAATTCTTTACACAATCTAATATGGTACACCAAACACAACCTTAAATTATTTAAGGATGCTACTTTGACTACTCATATTAACCCTTATAACTATTGTTAAAAGATCGGCGATCTGTAATTTTTAAAATCCACCAAAAACAGAACATAAATAGCCAACACAATACAGATCAACAAACCAGTATCTGCATGCATCTAGCATTTTCCCATCACCAAATCTACAAAATTTTCGTACCAGCGCAGGTTTTCTCTTGGGTGAGTTTGTAAATGAGAAGGGAAATGCCGATGGCATGAACGGCCTCGGCGGCGATGAAGAGGTTATCGTGGTCCTGAACGACGAGGCCGAGGAAGACAATGGTGGTCAAAACGGCGGCCACCGCCAGAAGCACCTTGGCTTTGGGTGGCTGCTGCTTCACCCACGTCGTCACAGCCTTGATCGGCTTCTTCGGGGTGCTCCGTATTATTCTCTCCCTCAAAACAGAACTCCGACTGGTTAGAGTTTCAATATCCATATTGATTTCTGTTTCAGTTTTTCCAGTTACAGATACGAACAGTTTGATTGATTTATGAAAAATTCACCCAAAAAAGGAAAAGAAAATAGAGAAGATTGTGATGTAAATGAAATCAAGAAGTGTTTTGAGGTGTAACAGTTTCAGAAAAAGAGGGAGTAGACTCAGTACAGACAACTTGTATTTGGATTGGTTCGCGTGCATGTTACTCTACCAGATGTTCTATATACTCCTTATTTGACCTATTTTTTAAAATTTATTTTATTCTCAAATTAATTTTTCATCGTACATTAAATGAAATTAGAGATTTTTATCAACTTTTCAATCATATATTTCATTAATTTATCAAAATTTATTAAAAATCTAATTTTTATTTCAATCAAACAGGTGCATAATTAAGAAACAATATGCCGAGCTCCTCGACCTTTTACATGTTGTAGTACCAATTTTCAATTTTCAGAAGTTGTGTTGTGGATCTAATCTATTTAAATTGGGGAATCTGGATCTTACGAGCCGAAAATTGTCAATGGGGACATTGAATTCGTAAGGCGACTTTCAAATAAGTTAAAGCAAGAACATAATTTTGAAAGATTTTGATAATTTTTCCCTGCAACTTTAAGGCAGCATACAATTTTAGCTTCTCATTGATAGTTTTCTATCACATTAGAACCTAAATTTTCATAAATTCGTTGGATATTCGTAGCACAACATGTGAAATGTTGAAGAGTCCAAGCTTAGTTTTCCCATAATGAAAATTGCACCAATTTTTTCTCCAATTTTTTATGAACTTTTAAAACGAGTAAGTCAGGTTTTAATTTTTAGTTATTGTTTTGGAATCAGTTTCTAATAGGATACACTGTGTACATATTCATTAATTTGTCACATTTTTTTCGAGAAAATATGTTTCAATCTAAATTTTTGGACACCAGTTAAAAAGTTAAAATACATAATTTTAAAATGTCAGACATGCGAGGATCGCATGCCAAATTGATGGAGATTTTGACCATTTTGGTAGATTGCTAGTTCTGAATATAACACCGTACACTACTATTTTTCTGATCAAATAGTAAAATAGAGACAAATGAGTATGGACTCGACAACTTTCTTTAAACAACTCGAAGAAATAGATATAGTTCAAAAGCATTTTCCCTAATAAGCTTCAGTTTGGTTTAAATAAAAATCAGATTTTTATTAGATTTTGATTAAAAAAATGATAGAATGTATGATTGTAAAAGTTGTGAATTCTATAAAATGCGTAATTAAACTTAATTATTGACTTCAATATAAATTTAATCTAATTTTTTAGTTGAATCAAACAGGGGCTAAACCACTTTATTGTTAATTATATGAAAGGTTGAGGGCAAATTTATTCATTTTCAAAGAATGAGAACTAACTTATTACTGGAGAATAAGTTGAAGAGTGGTAGAGCAACTATTCCTTTAATTAAAGTGAAAGAAAATCAAGGTTCTCGCGTCTGGGACGGGCCGCGTTGCCTACGGGTTTGAGAAGTTTACGCTCTACATTTGACAGCGTTTGTGGCTCAAAAAAAAAGGTCGTAACTTTGGAGATTTATAATTTTTAAAAGGTTATATATTAATATGAGGTTAAGGTGTAGCCGGTAAAAAATAACTATATATTCTAATTGGTATTGTATAAATAGATCAGATCTCTTGTGCTATACTAAAATTTCAAAACGTAACTATTTATTGTAGAATCGATTATGACTTCTCCATAAGTCGCTGTCATGTGTAAACCACGTAGGATTTAGGATGCCTCATATAGCATAGTTACTACGTCAAAACGAATCATGCGAGTGCCCTCACGATTAATAAGAGCTTCAATAGAATCAAAGTGTCTCACCAAAGTATATGAGTGCTTCACGAGGTCCGCATGGTCGTATGTCTATCTTAAGAGGGAGGATCCTTGTCGATGGCTTGCCTCAAACTATAAGCGTGTTCAGTTTGGAGCACCCCAACAATGTCCTCCGGCTATATCCTAATCCAAGTTTTGAGGATGGATGGCAGATGGGAGCAGGGGCAATCACTTTAATGAACAAGGATGGTGACAAAGGCATATAAGCTTCGTCGAGGAAAGTGTTGATGTGTTAAATCAGCATAGGGTTATTTATGTCATTTTCATATGTTATGTTGGTTAATTTTTTTGTATAAATAGGTAGCCTTTCTTCACTGTAAGCTAATGTTTTCATTTGGCATAATTGAATTAGTTTTTTCCCGCCATTTCTTCCTATCAATCTAGAGCATTCTCTTGCATTTCAACATGGTATCAGAGAACTAAAAGCTTCTCTCTGCAATGGCGAAGGAGTCTAGTGTTCAGGCGAAGGCTCAAATCCAGTTCGAACAAGTGAATTCATTCGTTGAATCATCAGCTGAAGATGCAACTGGAAGATATATGATTTTTCTAGTTAATCGGTTGGTGAATGATCCAGTCAGCTCTTACTATCTCCACTACGGAGATAACACTAGAATGCAATTGATTTCAGTCACTCTCACTGAAGAGAATTGTGTGACATGGAGTCGAGCAGCAACCATGGCGCTTAGTGTCAAAAATAAAGAAGGTTTCATTGATGGATCTATCACTAAACTTTCTCACGATGATCCCCTGTATTCTGCTTGGAAGAGGTACAACCATGTGGTTTCCTCTTGGATCATTAATTCTATTCCTAAGGAGCTTTATCCAAGCGTGATGCACAAGGATTCAGCAGGGATATATGGATTGAACTTCTTGATAGATATAGTCAGGGGAATGGCCCTCAGATCTATGAATTGAAGAAATAAATTACTTCGATCTCTCAGGCAAATAACTCTGTTAACTCCTATTTTAATAGACTTAAAGGACTTTGGGAAGAATTTGAGAATTATAGACCAGGTGCTGATAATACAGATTACAAACGTGAGGATCGGATTATGAAATTCCTCATGGGTTTAGATGAGCACTTTGCTGTTGTTAGAGGTCAGATCCTGTTGATGGATCCATTGCCTTCATTGAATAAGGTTTTTGCGCTTGTTTTACAAGATGAAAGGCAAAAGGAGATATTGTAAATAGATAGGCAACACACGATGCAGCTGCCTTTGCAGGTAGAGTTATACGGAGATCCTTTAATCAGAGGTTCAATTTTGCTAATTCTTCTCAGAAAAGAGAGAAATTTGTGTGTAGTTATTGTGGTATGCTTGGGCATATCAAAGGCAAATGTTATAAACTGATTGGTTATCCTCCTAATCACAAATTCAACAAAGGGAAGCTTCTGGTGGTTAGTGCTGTTAGTCAAGCACCTAACAATCATGCCTCAGGGATACTGAATTCCTTTTCACAGCTTACTATCACTCCAAATCAGTGTTAGCATATATTATTTATGCCGATGCCTAAGTTGCAAAGCCAAATTACTCAGAATCAGCAGTCTCAGGATATGACTTCACCTTCTCCTAATGATCCCGATTCATTTTCTTTCTCAGGTAATCAGATTCAGATCAATCATTCATCAGTTGCAAATAGATGGATCATAGATACTGGTGCTTCAGAACACATGGTGTTTTCAGTTAAGCATTTGGCGGTTATGACTGCTGTTGTTGGTGCTTCTGTGAAACTACCTAATGGTGATAATGTGGCTGTTACTCACATTGGAAAAGTGAAGTTGACCCATACTTTATCCTTGAGGAATGTGCTTGTTATGCCATCCTTTAAATTCAATTTAATATCAGTTAGTAAGTTAACACTTGAACATAATTGTTGTATGATGTTTTTCCATGCTTCTTGCTTTGTCTAGGATCTTTCAACATGGAGGATGATTGGTCTAGGCATACTTGAGCATGGATTATACCATTTCCAACAGCCTTAGTCTTAAACCATTGTTCAACCCTCACACCACTTTCAACTCAAATCTGATTATGATAAATTCAACATCAGAAAGTCTGCTGTTATTCCTAATGCTGTCTTTGATCCTGGTTTTCCTTTTGAATGTAGTAAATCTGTTCATGAGGAATGTGCTTGTTATGCCATCCATTAAATTCAATTTAACATCAGTTAGTAAGTTAACACTTGAACATAATTGCTGTATGATGTTTTCCATGATTCTTGCTTTATCCAGGATCTTTCAACGTGGAGGATGATTGGGCTAGGCAAACTTGAGCATGTATTATGCCATTTTCAACAGCCTTAGTCTTAAACCATTGTTCAACCCTCATACCACTATCAACTCAAATCTGATTCTGATAAATTCAATATCAGAAAGTTTGCTGTTATTCCTAATGCTGTCTTTGATCCTAGTTTTCCTTTTGAATGTAATAAATCTATTCCTGTTTGTAATACCATTGATGGTACTAATGTCAAAATGAATATTGATATTTGACATTGTTGATTAGTACATTTACCTACTTCCAAACTTTTTCTTTTACAGAAATCTTGAGATCAATAAAGAGATACATTGTACCATCTGCCCTCTAGACAAACAACACATATTACCTTTCCCTAACAGTGACACTAAAGCCTCACAAATATTTGAGATCATTCACTGTGACATTTAGGGACGTTATTCAGTTTCTTCTCTAGATGGTTCAAAATATTTTCTGACCATTGTTGATAACTATAGTAGAATGACATGGACCTACCTTATGAGGGAAAAATCTCAGACTAGAACCTTCCTTCAATCATATTACAATCTCATTCAGACTCATTTCAGTGTAATATAAAAATAATCAGATCAAATAATGGTCTAGAGTTTCAAATGACTGCTTTTTACCTTTCTAAAGGGATAGTTCATCAGCTTAGTTGTGTTGAAACACCACAACAAAATGGTGTGGTTGAAAGAAAACACCAACACCTACTTAACATTGCTAGAGCCCTTAAATTCCAAGCAAATTTACCTAACCATATTTGGGAAGATTGCATCCTAACTGCCACTTATATTATAAATAGAACACCTACAAAATTGCTTGATGATAAATCTCCTTATGAAATGCTGTTCAATACTACTCCTTCTTATAATCATTTCAAGGTTTTTTAGGTATCTTTGCTATGCCTCTACCTTAAAAAGAAATAGAACCAAATTCGATCACCGAGCAGTCCCCTGCATCTTCATTGACTATCCATTTGGAATGAAAGCCTATAAGCTTCTCAATCTCAAAACTAATGCTGTTTTTGTGTCCAGAGAATGTGTCATTCTATGAAAGCATTTTCCTTTTTCATCATCCTACTCTTTTTTTCTTCTTTATCCAAATCTAATGCTATTAATCATCCTACTTCAGTTTTGTTTCCTATAAACTCTCTTTCAAACACCTCACACATATCAGATCATCTACATTCTCAAAGTCCAGCTTCATCATCTCCTACTGCATCTCATCCTTCATCTGTGGAATCCAACAAAACATCATCTGCAGATCATTCTTTGGCTCAGGTTATTACTACAAGAAAATCTACTAGACCAAAAAGAGCCCCTTCATATTTGCAAGACTATCATTATGGCCTCATGTCTCAGTTGCCTACACCTCATTCAAATTCCATGAAGAGAGATTCTGAGTCTGGCAAGCAATATACCATTGAGGATTATTTGGGTTATGAGCTGCTGTCTCCCACTCATAAAAGTTATACTTTATCATTGTCCACAGTGTTTGAGCCTAGAACCTATATTGAGGCATCTATATACCCTGATTGGGTTGCAGTAATGGACGCTGAATATTAGGCTTTAGTTTTTAGTAACACATGGGATGTTACTACATTGGCTGATCATAAGACCCATGTTGCTTGTAAGTGGGCTTTCAAGGTAAAAATGAACTCTGTTGGCACAAAGGAGAGGAAGAATGAACGTTTGGTTGCCAAAGGATTCACTCAACAGGCTAGGTTGGATTATGAAGAAACGTTTTCACTTGTTGCAAAATTAGTGACTGTTAAGACACTTCTGGCAATTGTAGCCACTAAACACTGGCACCTGGACATCAATAATGCCTTTTTCCATCGTGAGTTAGATGAGGAGGTCTACATGCTTATGCTTCCAGGTTATGAGTAGAAAGGGGAGTAAAGTGAACAGCTGGTTTGCAAGTTAAACAAGTCTATTTACAGGTTGAAGCAAGCTTCAAGATAATGGAACATGAAGCTCACATCTTATATTCTGTCACAGGATTTTAGGCAGTCAAAATCTGATCATTCCTTGTTTAGCAGAACAGATGGTTGCTCATTTACCACACTTTTGATATATGTGGATGATATAATAATTGGGGAAAATGATTTGTTCTACATCAAACAGTTCAAGACTCGTAGGAAGGATTTTGTACCTAACTATAACCAGACCAGACTTGTCTTATGTTGATCAAGTGTTAAGTCAGTTTCTCCAATCGCCTAATGATAGGAATGTAAAATGCATATTTTTCTCTCCTTATTTTATGTACTCGTATGATTAATCAGTGCCAAAATCTACTCATTACGTTCATATTTTGATTTAGGTGGCAATTCTATGAATATGGCGTAATTTGGAAGAAATAAGTGAACAAGGGTCAAAAGGAAATAAAACGAAGTTTGGGGACCGAAATGCAAATACTCAAAAGTTGTGTAGAACCTCAAGATGAAGATTTAAGAGTGTTAGAAGTCAATTGGATGAAAGAGGACACTAAAGGGATGAAATATCGTCAAAATATGATCACACATCAATTTTCAATCGAAAAAGTTATGCACCAGTTTTACAGCCTCATATTGAGACCCATGTTTGACATAGTAAACGATCGAATTAGAAGATGATATCTGAAGAATAGTTGTAGCCCTTCGAGTTATGTTTCAAATGCAACTTGAATCACCTCAATTAGATATCGGGAGAGAAATTCATGACAAAAATACTAAAAGCTATTCAGCTGCCGAAAATAAGGCGAGGCACGCGCTCTCGCCTACAGAAGAGGCCTGCGCCCTAGACCAAAAATGTCTCGCCTGAGGCTTCCAAACCCCCCAAGGTACACATCCTAAGTTGTACTAGGTGCACGCCTCAAGGTTAAAAGGGAAAAGATCCAATTTTCCTTATGTTTGTTTTGGTAACAATTCAATGCAATCTTTTTGGCATCCTTTAAATCCTAACTCGACCCAGAATGTAAGGGACACCTCCAAACTCCATTCTTCATTATTTCTTTCTTAGAT
>CAIGRN010055505.1:0-10270 GCA_903798345.1 Fraxinus anomala
TATATATATATATATATACACCAATTCCTTGAGTTTCCAGGAAAAAATTGGATGTAGTTAATTATCCTTGACTCGATTGTTAAAGAGGCTTATTAGACTCAGAATTATTGAAATAAGTTCTTACGTCGAAAGAACATATTTTATCAAGGAAAAGTATAACAAATTGAACACTTCTAGTTCAGCATTGAATACTTAAGTAGCAAGAAATATAAGAATGGGCATATATTTTTTAAAGAGGGCCGCAAGCGATTGGGTGAACCACCTTGGACTTCGTCTAAATTAAGAAAATCGTGCACATTCTTAAGTTCTACATCCATCATCCCACAAAGACTCCAAAATGTAGCAAACAACATTCAAAACAACAAAAAATTCCTACATTTTACTCTAAACTTATTGAATATAAAGCTTAATTTGTTTAGCTTCACTATATTAGACTCGACACATTTCATTTGATCAATTTTTAAGCCTAAATTCTGAATGTGTTAGATCAATAATTTTAAGTGTTTCCCGCCAGCATGCATAAATTTTCCAGCTACACGAGTGGTATAGTCCTTGAAATGTACACCATTAAAAAACATTGAATCGTTATAAAATTTTCAATCATGCAATCATGGGTTACAATTTAGTTAACGATATGTCACGAGGCATTTACTTTTTGGCAGTTTCCACATCAACTTGTTTTTGCTGCCACTCGTTTTTTGAGAACACACAACATTGTCATCCAGAGTAATCCTAAAATTTTTATGTTGATAAAAATCGTATTGGTTATAATGTTTCCACAAGTTTAATGGGATGACAAGTAATTATCATCTACGACTTTTGTATTTAAGAATAATTAAATTTCTCTTTTTAACTTTTGTTTTTCTTATTTCAAAATTATGCTGACAATTTGACTAGGTTTTTCTTTCTTTCTTTCTTTCTTTTCCTCCTTTTCGAAAGCCACTTCTGCTCGTGTATGAGATTTTAGGTTCCTATCCAATGGCAAGTGGGAATTCAGCACTGTCCCCTGCCTACTTATGACTATGTCAATGAGGTATGGACTTACCTCCTATTTTGCTTACAATTGATCTTACTTCCTTGTTTACAAAGAATCATCCTTACTAAATCAAATTAATGTTTGCAATGAAACAGCACTGAACAAAAAATTATTGAAATTAAAGTATCTGTCGTCTTGTTTCTTGTCACTTATTTTAGCCCTCATAGTGAAGTTTGTTGAATATCTGTTCTGTTTAGAGTTTTACAGGTGGGTGGGTCCGGATACTTAAGTCCAAGGTCGAACCGCTTGGCACTATCGAGATTTTTCTATTTTTTTAATACTTTTAAGAAAATTAAAACATAAAAAAATATAAGGCTTGTGTCAAAAGTTCTAGATTGTGCCATAGTACAAATTATTCGACCCATTTTATACGTCTAAAGAGAAGTTTAGTGTCAAAAGTTCTAGGCTATGCCGAAGTCTAAATGGTTCGACCTGTTTAACACGTCTAAAGAGAGGAGTTTTAGGGGTTTTTGTGCCACCAAAAAATCATTAAACATCTTCTTAGAAACCCGTCAAGGGCTGTCCCCGTGGGAGAGGAGAAAGCGATGCAGGAAAATAACTTTTAAAGGTATTACGAAACATTCGCTATATTCTATGGCTAAATCCATATCTTGTTCCTTTATTTATTTAGTAGAGAATAGTCTTAGTAAAAACTTCTTTATTTTTCATTAATAAAGACATTCCAACTGCAATAATAGAAACCTCTTTTGGTTTGAACCTACAAGAGTAATTAAACAGGAAAATTCTACACTCATCAATTGGTATGTTTGTTAGACAGTGGAAGAAAAATGTTTATAGACTTCAAGAAAAATAGACAAGGCGTGTAGAAGTGAAGACTACGGGTCAAATTAAAAAAAGTCATATTTGTTGATTTTTCTTCCAATACTCGATCAGGTGTCTCCGTGGATCGTCTAACCTGCAATGATAAAACCAACCAATACAAAACTTTTGTTTCAATTGAATCAATTCTTTTGAGGGAAATCCACTTTCCATATCCTTTTTCCTATTTCAGTATATTGTTGTTTGTCTTGCTGTTTCTGTTACCACTTTTAGCCACTGCCCATACTTACAGGAATTTTACTTTGGGTTCATCAATGACTGCAAACAATGCATATTCCACATGGTTATTGTTCGGTGAAATCCCGCAAGCATACGGGATGTTGACAATTAATAGTTTAGTGAGAAAGAATATTGTCCCACAGGGAATACATTTTAAATGAATTGTATTAGTTTGTTGTCTAATTCAAATGTTCGTAACACAAATGAGATTGATTATTTATTTCTAAACTTTTTATAATTTATTTAAAAAAAGTTGGTTTGTATGAATGTATGAGATGAATGTATTGAACTTACGAATCCACCTATTGTTATTGTTATAAAACAAGATGATACCTAAATTTGCTTTGATACCGCTTGTTAGATTCAATAAAGGAGAGTAATATGGCAAGATGAAAATAACAATCAAGAACACCAAGATTTATGTGGGAAAACACAACGGGCAGAAAAGAAAAATTCAATAAAAAAATAAAAGAATACAAGATTTTATGTTTCTAATTAACTTATTCTAAATCACAATGAAAAGCCAACTATATATATGGTACACGTCCAACCCTAAAATTAGTATTTTAGATGGAAAGAATATCCCAAAATTTGTCAAAACACGAAACGGGTTGTGGGCCAGATGATACCGGCAAGCAAAAAAGCTAGCATATAGCGAGCGGCCCGCGGCACTCAAGCGCCCAAGCTCACGGTGGACAACCCGTCAGTTGAGCGCTCAGTCGTTGAATCTCTGTCCAATCCATTTCTTCACCCCGATAGCGCCTTAGGCACTAAAGTGCCCAATCTCTGCACCCAAATTCATTTATCCATATTTTGACCTCTTTAATGCTTTTTTCAAATAAAACGTCAATTCTCAATGGAATTTGGGTCATAATTCAACAAATCTTCACCTTGACACAAATTTCACTATAATGAACGAAACTTCAAAAATTCTCTGAAATTCTCCACCATTTCCACAATCCCAACTACAACAGACTTAATAACTAAATATCAATTGAATCCAAACACTACTCAACAGGATCATCTTGGGTGCCAAAGTTGTTCGAATTATCACTACGAGCAACAAAATCACAAATAACTCAACAATAATTACCAAACAGGTAGTAACATACCCTATTATAGAATCAACACAACTATCTGCTTTTGTATAAGGTTCTTTGCTAGACTCAATACCTTCGATCACATGTAAAGCATAATTAGTTAAATCAGATTCCTCGTACTTTTGTGGAGGCCTAATATCTCTCTTGGATTTGTCTCTAGCAATTGAATTATGTTGCACCGTTGGTGATGGTGGCAAAGTAACATTACCCATTCTGAACTTGATTAAGATGTATTCTTCAATGTTAGACCTTAAACCAAACTTCAACAGCACTGTATCAAACTCAAACTGTGCCTGAGTGCCTAACTTCTGCTGATTGATATCCAAAGATTTTATAGAATCCTGCAAGACATATAATTGGGACATTCTCTGTCCATTCATCACAACACGAGCACCTTTACCAATTTTCAAGACTCCAACTTCATCAATGTAATTATACACTTTTAAATCAAGAATACTCGATAAGATAAGATTTATCTTCAAATCTGAAACATACCTCAACTCATCAAGTGTCCTGACAATTCTATCAAATATCTTAATTATGACCTTTCTAACACCAGTTATCTTAAAGGTGCATTATTTTTCATTACCACAACACATTTTGAAACTGCTTCATATGTTGAAAACCAATCACAATTAGGACAAATATAAAAAGTACGAATTGTATCAAAAATCCAATCCTCATCAGGTTTGGAGTCTCCGTCAGAAATTACCAAAACTTCTCCATCATCGTAGCAATCTTGTGCAATATTGGTTTCGCTTGAAGTTTATCCACATTCTGCAAATGCATCCCTTCTTCTTGCAATAATTACAAATCTTATTGTTGGAATTAAACTTTGGTCTGCCCCTCCCCCCCCCCCCTCCCTCCCCTCCTTTCATAATCACCATGACCAATAAGGTCTTCTCTTTGAACCTCATATCCAACAAGATGTTTCATCTTCTCCTTTGAAAATAGAGCAGCATACACTTTTCAATGGTGAGAGTATTATGAATGTATAAAATAGTGTCTCTAAAAAACATATATGAAGTGGGCAACGAACACAGCAAAATCAACATTAAATCTTCTTTATCATACTTGACCTCCAAAGATTCCAAATCAGCAACAATTTCCTTAAAAACATCTAGATGATCTTCAAGTGATATGTTTTCTATCATACGATGAGAATACAATCACTGCTTCAAATGCAAATTGTTGGTTAGAATTTTCATTATACACAATTACTCCAACTCAACCATAATGCAATAGCGGTTTTCTCCTTGAAAACGTCTTGAAGAATATTATTCAAAAGATGAAGATGAATCTATAATAGAGCATTTCGATCCTTACGTTTTTTTCTCCTCCAACGTCCAATTTGAGAGCATCTTATCAAATCTCAATAAAGAATCATTCAAATTTATCTTAGAGAACACTGCTCGCATCTTTATCTATCATAACAAAAATATTGTTCTGCAATCCAAAAGCAGAATATCATACTTCAAGGTTGGCATCACAAAAAATCAAACCTCGAACTGAGTTAATGGAATTATAAAACAAGGCGATACCAGTTTGTTTTGATATCGCTTGTTAGATTCAATAAATAAGATTAATATGATAAGATGAAATTAACAATCAAGAAAACCAAGATTTATGTGGGAAAGCACCACGGGCGGAGGAGAAGAATTCAATATAAGATAAAAGAATACAAAATTTTGTATTTCTAAAATATTCTAAATCACAGTGAAGAGCCAACTATATATAGACTACATGTCAAAACCTAAAAATAGTGTTTTAGATGAAAAGATCATCCCAAAATTCATTAAAACGCAAAACAGGCCGTGTGCCGGATAATATCGACGCTCAAGCGAAAAAGCCCACTCCACTCGAGCGCTGAATCTCTATCCAAATTTGTTTCTTTACCCAAATGGAGCCTAAGTGCCCGAATTTGGGCTCTCAAGCGTTCCATCTCTGCTTCAAAATTCCTTTATCCATATTTTGACCTCTTCAAAGCTTTTTCAACCAAAATGCCAATTCTCAACAGAATTTGGGGTCAAAATTCAACAATTATTTTATTTCCAATTCTCAACCTATGTAATTTAGTATGCTTTATATATTCATGACAATCGATAATTTACTCTTATCAACATATCTCTTACGAGGTATGTTAAACATAAGAATGATCGGGTCATATTCCAATTTCGAATTCATATGCCTTATGCATTAACATATACAATTATTTAGATTATTGCATATGTCATACATGTTATCTTAATATTTATTGCCCTTGTGTTAACCTTGCACTGCTCTAAATTTATTATAAACCGTCTAATACTAAAACAAGTAACTAATTATCTAATTGTTGAACTATTTGAAAATGGAATGTTTGAACTGGGTGATCCTATAGGCCGGCGCATGTGGGCTGTTACTTTGTCTTGTGTTGGAGTGGCATGTGAAACCATGCTTGACATTGGTAATTTTGTGTTAGCAAACTACAACTCGGTTGTTAAGTAATAGAGTTTTGGTGAGCCAACTGATACATTATTACCAACACAAATACTGAAAGGGGGTGGCATGATTGTTTCTAGATTCTCTGATGCAACTTATGTTTGGAAAAATGGGTGCTTTGTGCATAGATTAGATTATCAATTAACATAATCAATTAAATAACATAAACATGAGATTCAACAATTAACAAACATAAAATACAAGTAGAGAATTAGAAAGCAAGTCTTAGGAAATCACATCAAGAACGTTGTTTTAAAGTCGTGTTGCCTCCCCCTTCATACAGGTACTTCCGGCACTACACGGCTCCAAAATAAAATCCATATAACTCACAACTGATTCTCCTTCTATGAGAACGACCACAAGTAGATAAAGAAAAAGCTTTTATCGAGTTACCAAAAATATAACAACATAGTATGAAAATGTAGAGAATATAATCCTTCAACTTGTCTTTTCCTAATTATATTTTTCAATGAAATATCACCTCCTTTTATAGGTGAATATCAACTCCCTCAATTAAACTATTAAAATATAAGTTATAATATGAACTACGATGTGTGTGTGTGTGTGTTTTTTTTTTTTTTTTTTTTTTTAAACAAAAAATATTAAATGATTTTAATATTGAAAGGTTAAACACATCCTAACATCACATCAATATTTGCACTATCACCATAGGGATTATCACAAATAATATATCACTATTACAAGTCTCGCAATGTGGATTATTTCTACGACATTGAACCTTCTTTATCGAATCCAATCACAAATGTTGGGTTACTTTCGAAGGTGACTCCCTTATGGGTTTAAGTCCATCCCCTTCGATGATTTATTATGTCCATTGTGGACTATAATTTATTTCGCGTCCCTCTTGGACAATAATTTGGTACCATCAATTTGCAATGCTTCTATTCTTCACATGCACACCTGCATATCTACAAGATCTTCTAAAATTTCCAAAATTTCAATATCACATATCTAATTATAATATTTTTTTAAAAAAAAAAAATTAAATGATTTTAATATTGAAAGGTTAAACACATCCTAACATCACATCAATATTTGCACTATCACCATAGGGATTATCACAAATAATATAGCACTATTACAAGTCTCGCAATGTGGATTATTTCTACGACATTGAACCTTCTTTATCGAATCCAATCACAATGTTGGGTTACTTTCGAAGGTGACTCCCTTATGGGTTTAAGCCCATCCCCTTCGATGATTTATTATGTCCATTGTGGACTATAATTTATTTCGCGTCCCTCTTGGATAATAATTTGGTACCATCAATTTGCAATGCTTCTATTCTTCACATGCACACCTGCATATCTACAAGATCTTCTAAAATTTCCAAAATTTCAATATCACATATCTAATTATAATAAAATAAACATATGAAATTTTAGAAATTGATTTCTCGTAACACGTTCAAACAAATGTATCCGTTTATTTTAAAACACTTTAAAAAGTTAGTATTCCAACTAAGAATAATAAAATATAAGGGGTATCCATATTAAACACCCCCACATTCCAAAATTATAATAAATCATTACCAAATATTTCTCAATCTCCATATATCACAATATAACATTATCTTTATAGTCGACTAAGACTGATCAACCATAAATGCATATATGTAGATCACTATATTAAATTATAAATTACCATCCTAATGGTCATCAAGTTTATGTCAATGGTCATGAATATATAACACACATATATCCAAAAAATTTAATACGTGCTAACTTATGGAATTTCTTCTTCACAGTGAAATTAAATGATAGTATAAATATCAAGGACAACTATCTAATTGTCAAGTCATATGTTAAGTGATGGAGTTTTAAAGCAAGTTCAAGTTATGCGATAGCACTATATCATCAGGAACTTAGCAAAAAGTGCACCTCCCACCCGGGGGCGGACGCAAACAATTAAAGTTAGGGGACACAATCGAATTTGCAAAAAAGTTGGGAGAAATTTTACATTCTTATACATAAACAAAAAACTTTTTTTTCTTTTTTAACCACACATTCTTAAAAAAAAATACTACTTCAAAAATTAAAGTGGCAAATAATGGAAGCCAAACGGGGCTTATTACAGAGATTAAATATTGTGCTCCATCTTTTATCATAAGAAACTGCCAACAGTCGAAGATATTAAAATAATTTGAGCACCATAAAAGCAGTGATTGCAAGACTATCGAATTCCCATTCAATACAGGCTAGTACTTTTTGTTCCTGGCTTGTACAAAGTCCCATGACAAAATAGTACACGTAGCCATACAGGTCAAAATCTTCCTCAATTCCAAAAGAAACCACTTTCATTTGCCACATAAATGTCGTGCCTCTCAACACTTGAGCAAATGTACCACAATCATTGATTGAATACAGTGCAATTAATGCTATAATCGCTTCTATTTCTAATAAACAAAATAAAGCAATGTGCAGAGTTATGTAAACAAAACTCAGAAAAAGGGAAGAAGATGTAGAATGAAGAAAGCACTAGGATCATACTCTTGCATGAGAAGAAAAACCTGAAGCTGGACTGAATAATGTCAAGAAAGAAACAGTTGTTTCCATGTTAACAATAATTACATACACCATTGGATAAAATAACAATTAGTTGTAAATAAAAGAAAGCGTACTGAACAACATGTTAATCCTTATATGACAATGGAACCGGAAGTTACCAAAGTATAGATGGAAATTCCTGGAAACCAAATTTGAAGCCAGTATTGATCTGGGTTTTGATGTGTGAGAACCATCAGTTTCCATTAACAAGAAATGATGACAAAGCAGTTTCTGAAGATCATACACTATATGCACAAATCACTCCAACATGACTTTAGATTGTTGGGAAAAAATAGGTGACTTGTGCGTAGATTAGATTATCAATTAATATAATCAATTAAATAACATAAACATAAGATTCAACAATTAAATAAACATAAAATATAAGTAGAGAATTAGAAAGTCGGTCTTAGGGAGTCACGTCAATACGCTTTCCTAAAGTTATGTTGTTTCCCTTCGTGCAGGTACTTCCGACGCTACACGGCTCCAAAATAAAATTCATATAACTCATACTCGGTTCTCCTTCTATGAGCATGACCACAGAGAGATGATAAAGAACAACTTTATCGAGTTACCCAAAGTATAACAATACAGTATGAAAATGTAGAGAATATAATCCTTCAANTGAGCATGACCACAGAGAGATGATAAAGAACAACTTTATCGAGTTACCCAAAGTATAACAATACAGTATGAAAATGTAGAGAATATAATCCTTCAACATGAATTTTTCTAATTCTATTTTTCAATGAAATATCACCTCCTTTTATAGGTGAATATCAACCCCCACAATTAAACCATTAAAATATAAGTTACAATATGATTATGATGTTTTTATTTTGTGTTAAAACAAAAAATTAAATGGTTTTAATATTGAAATGTTAAAACTTTATTTTTATGTTACAACAAATTATTCGAGAGGGCTATTCCTTTTCGTATAAGAAACTGATGGAATCTTGTGTCTACACCAGAAATTTCCCCATGGACAACAAACATTTCGCTTATTGGTCAAAAACAAACTATGCAAATTGGCTTCCAAGAAATCTTCAACCAGTCTGGCTACATATTTCTGGTAGCAGAAAAATGGAATTGTACTCAATTTTGTGTCTTCAAATGCAGCCTCAACTAGTCAGTTTTACCAGAGAGCAATCCTGGAATATAATGGGTTTCTCAGGCATTATGTCTACCCCAAGTATGCAAATTCAGCAGGTGGGAAAGGGCGTAGATTTATGTAGAAGCGTATCTCTATAAATTTTGTATGTCTTTATTTCTTTATGCTAATTAATTGCCCTCTGTAAAATAGACTTAGGGTTTCTAATTATCAATAGCATGATCTACTAGGGCCTTCATACCTTCGAATAAGAATGATGCTGCTTGGCCAGGGTTAAAACCCGACCAAAAAACAGTGGCACCCCCCTATTGGAGGGTGGGCTATCGGTGGCCCCACCGACAGCCCACCCTCCAATACCCCTGTTTTTTGGTCGGGTTTTAACCCTGGCCAAGTGCCTTTTTCCTTCGAATAAATGCATGCTATTGGGGAAAATACAGGATTTGGTGGTTGTGGTTTTAACAGTTTCTGCTATTTGGGTACTGACCAAATGCTAGAGTGTGACTGCCCTAGTGGTTACTCAATCATAGATCCAAATGACAGGATGAGTGGATGCAAACCAATTTTTGCTGTACAAAATTGCAATAAAGAAGCACGTGAAACTGACCTTTTTAGGTTCATGCCCAGCACTGATTGGCCTGCCTGTGATTATGCTAATTTTGAACAAGTAACAGAAGATTAGTGTCGACAGATTTGCCTCAATAATTGTTTTGTGTTGTTGCGATTTTAGTGGTGGTAATTGTTGGAAGAGGAGATATCCTCTCTCAAATGGGAGGGTTGATACTGGCCGGGGCGGAGCCAGGAAATTAATTTAGGGTGGGCACAATTTATCGACGTTGAACGTCGAGTTTTTGGTTATGAATTTAACGATAATAAAAATATAAACTTATATTACGACAATACTAAAAATAACATCGTT
>CAIGRN010055508.1:0-11462 GCA_903798345.1 Fraxinus anomala
GAGCCGCTCATTTTTTGACAAGCCGAGCCTGCCAGCCCGCTCGGCTCGGGCTCAAGCTCGTCTTTTGACGAGCTCGAGCGGCTCACGAGCCGAATTTTGACGAGCCGAGCGGCCGAGCCGACGAGCCGCTCGGCTCGTTTGACATCCCTAGAGAGATGGAAATCGCATAAGCTGAAGAACAAAAGAAAATTACACTAACGGTCCCCAACTTATTATCTCATTAACAATTTGGTTCAAGTATTTAAAAATAGCAAACTAGTTTCTATCTTCTTATTACAACTGCTCAACTAATCCTAACGACAAAAAATATTCAAAGTTTCGATAAAACATTACATGACTCCTTTTCACTTCAAATTTCCAGATGTCCATGTTAAAGAAGCAAAACTTAGCCCTTGTTTAACAACCATATTTGGGTAAAATGAAGTTTTAAATAGTATTTTTTTAGAGAATATGTGGTTAAAAGTAGAAAAAAATTTGGGTTTATGTGCAGAATATTTTATTGTGTGAATGTATACCAAATGTCAAACAAATGGTAGAAAATTATTTTAAAGTGCGAACTAATTGACTCTTTATTTGGATTAAAAAGTTTCTTTTTCCCAATCTTTTTACCCAAACCTAGACGACTTTCGATTCTTTAATTTTTTATTTTTATTTTATATTGAATTGCCCCATCCAACCCTATTCTGACAACATTATTTAGAGATCAATTTATAGACTGCACTTGAAAACTGACTTACTATTAAAGCAATAAATTAAGGACTAATGGTGCAATCCTCCAGGAGCAAAATTGTATAACAGATGAAAGTTGGCCCAATTTCTCTTGGTTAAACATCATATTGTTAGTTCTTGTTTGGTAGAAATCAAAATTAAAATTTTTAATTAAAGTCAAAGTCAAAGTCAATAATTAATCTCAGCCACATATTTTATGATATTTATAATTTTTAACCATATATTTTATCAAAATTTATTAAAAACTTAGGGCTTGTATGAACCTCATTTTTTTGAATATAATGCATTTTGGAATGGTAGATTGATGGAGAATGTGTGGTTAAAAATAAAGGAAAAGTTTTTGAGTTGAGTGAAAGATTATTTTATTGAAAAATGTGTAATTGAAAAGAAAAGAAAGAAAAATATATTTTGAAGAAAAGTGGATCAAACAAGGTCTTAATTTTAATCCCACCAAACAAGACTTCGTAAATTTTCATCAAAAGTTTTAGGCACGATTTCTCTCTCTTATATAATAGACATTCGTGTATCAATTATGCTATACAAATAGGCTCAAAAATAGGTTTATAAACAGGAGAACACGTGTCGATACATGGTTGGACATTTTAAAAAATAAACATTAAAACAGGTACTGCCTGTTTTTTTTTTATTATCTATTTTTGAGCATGTTCAAGTGGCAATATTCTTCGTGTATTGGTGTGTCTGGTAAATTTTAATAATTGAATCGCAAGCATCAAGTTTTTTTTTAAAAAAATGGGATTGAAGGATACTTTTTATATATCACATGGCTCGCCGACGCTATCAATTGATGAGTCGCTGCCGACGAGATCCTTCCTCCAATCATTCTGATTGAAGGTGTTCCTAGAGAAACCCAAATCCATATTGGTCGTATCCGGTCACTGGGAGACCTCTGAGCCCACGGTCAACGTCATTGCCGACATCAACGTCATTATAATTTGGGGAAAACATTGTGTTAGGTTTTTGATGTAATATGCAAGTTTGTGAACAAAAGGGACTAGATTTATTGTGTTGTAAAAATTATGGAGTAAGTTGCAATTGTTATAAATTGAGTTGTATTAGGTTTAGGGTTCGAGATTGGAAAAGAAGAAAAAATCGCGCCGCAATTTCACTAGACTGTCGCCATTACTTGGCTCGAGTGGCAAAAACAGAAACATTGTCGCTAGCCTGTCGCCAGGACTTCACTCGAGCGACACATCATCGCTCGCTTATCACCCAACTTTTGCTCGAGCGATAGGGTTATCCGGAGAATTTTAATTCGCGTTTTTAAGACTTTTTATCTGGTCCATTCATTCCATAGCCTACATTATAAATACCAGCATGCATCTGAACGATTTTTTCCAAAGTTGAAAATTGAGAGAACATATACTGCTTTTTATCTACTTTGTCAAATTCATCCAAAACTTTCAACTTTCATTGTTCGATTTGTTTTTTGCGGTGAAAATATCAAACTCACTTAATCCAAATACCAAATTGCTACTTCCTACACATCTGTCAGAGTGCTGAAGATCAAGGAAGGTGATTGGAGTTTAGTTGTTGAAGAACGCGGAGTTCTTCGTTGATCTACAAGAGATAGATGAATTCATAAAGTCGGGAGTTGGTGCAGGAGTACGCAATCTAGGAGGGCTTTGAAAATTGTAGCTGGGAGTTGGTGTAGAAGCACGTAATCCAGAAGAGCTGTGGAAATTGCAATTAGGAGGTCAGAAAGTACTAGTGGTAGTCGTGTTCGACAGACTGTAAGTTCAAAATTCGTTTATTGTGGATTTCTGACTGGCAAAGTGTCCGAAGTTTTTATCCAGTTGGGGTTTCTCCGTGATCAATCTACTTGTTATTTATTGTTTTCCATATAACAGCGGTAATTCATTTAGGATAAATTGGACTAATTGATTAACCATCTAGAGATAATTAATAGTGAGTTGTTGCTAATTAATTATTAAGTTTTAATTCCACATAAACACCTATTCATCCCCCTATATGTGTAATTTGGGTCGAACCTCGTAATTTCAATTGATATCAAAGCCACATTTTGATTCTTGACCCTTAAATTAATCTAGATGAGTCAGTCTCTATCCGTGTCTCTTTTTTTTACGGAAGCAACTATACTTATTGAAACGTTCGAATGAGAGCATTCCTTAAAGTGTTGGATAAGCATATTTGGATCAATATTCTAAACGATTGGACCGTACCTTCATCCACTGATGCTGGTGTTGTTACACCCACTGATATTTCTGTTTGGACCAAAGATCAAGTTGCTGATTGCCACTAGAATAGTAAATGGCTTCATGCTCTATTTATGGCTGTATCTGCAGAAGAGTTTAGGATAGCGTCGATCTGTAAAACTGCTAAAGAAGTTTTGAAATATCTTAGAGACCACACACGAGGGTACCAAAACTGTGAAGAACTCCGAACTGTAAATATTAATCTCTAGGTTTGAAGAAATTAGAATGAAAGACGATGAATCATTCGATGAATTCTATGCGAAGTTTAATGATATTGTAAACTCGAGTTTCAACCTAGGTGCGAAGATCCCCGAGTCTAAGATAGTTTGAAAAGTCCTTAGATCCTTACCTGAAAATTTAGACCTAAGATCACTGTTATTGAAGAAAGTAAGGACTTAGATGAAGTTAAGATAGATGAATTCGTAGGATCTCTCCAAACCTATGAACTCACCATTTCTCAACCAAAGAAGCTTAAATCCATAGCCATAACCACCAATAGAAAAGAAGAGAGTGAGTCTACTGACGTTGGACCCTTAGAGACGACGAAATAACTTATTTCATGAAAAAATTCCCCAAAGTAATGAGGAATAGGAGAAAACCTCATGATAAAAAAATGATGTCCCTAGTAAATTCTCAAAAGATAAGTGTGAGAAAAAATAACCATAGGACTTCTAGTAAGAAAATCCAGTCAGTTAGATACTATGAGTGTCACGATTTTGGTCAATATAGAAATGAATTTCCTAATTTGAAAAAGAATTTGAATAAAGGAAGGGGTAAAAGACATTAGCAGTGACTTTAAGTGATGATGAATTAGATTCGAGTGTTCAGAGTGATACCTCTAGCGGTGGGGATGAACAATATTTTATTGCTTTTACGTCTATAACTAAGATTGAATCTGATGAGGAGAATGAAACGTGGAGAATGATGAACATAGTAAGAATTCTGAGGATGACTCTATGGATGAAATCAATATTCATTAGTCTTATCGACAATTATTTGAGGAATGTCTTAAAATTAAGAAGGTCAATAAACTCATACTAAAAAAGATAAATGAACTTGAGAGAGAGAAAAAAAAACTCTTAGATGACTTTCAGGATTCTACCAAAAATTTGGGTGAGTTGAAACTNGAAACCAAAGTTAAATCATTAATAAGTGATCTTAAAAAATATAATACTCAACTTCATTCGTTCATGAGTGGTGCACAGAAACTCGATAATCTGTTAGGAATGAACAAGCCTGCTGGAAATAGGCATGGTCTAGGATATGTTCAAAATGGTAATACTACTGCTAGTACTTCCAAAACCACATTCCTCTCAACCACCAACAAGATTAGGAATACAGCTAAACCTGAACCCAATGGCAAGAATGTCTTAAGATAGAGGCTAGACAATGTAGGATCAATCGTCCTATAAATAGGCAATAACCTCCGAGTATGGTTGAGCCTAGGTTTATTCCCACATGTCACCATTGTGGCACACTGGGACACACAAGACCTAGGTGTCGTAAATTGGTGATTAGAAGTAAAAGTCAAGATATCTCAAATAAGGTTAACTTCGTCGCCAATTAGATTAGCCACTTAACTAAAATGATGACTCAGTTAGCTAGAATCACTTCTACTACTAAGAAGGTTTGGGTTCAGAAGAGTGACCTAAAAGGTCGTGAGACTGATCATGCTTTTAAAAGGTAAGAGCATCTATGTATCTCTTTGATTGGGTACGTTGGCGCATGCTCGTGCTTTTGCTTTGTGTGACAATAATTTATGCATGTATCATATTTGTTTATTGGTTTTTTATGTAGAAAACTAGTGCATTATTTATTTATTATTATTTTTTTTTTGTTGCTTTGTGTGTTTAGTGCATTCATATTTTTTAAAAAATAATAAAAAAATGAAAATTTGAAAATAAAAATGTGGGAAAATGTTCTGTTACGGCATAATATACAATATACTTGATTTTGTTTGTTGTAATCAAGTATGGGTTTAATCGATAAGTTGTAACATAGTTTCCATAACTGACTTAGGTTATTTATGAAGTACTTAGTATATGTGTCTCCATGTACTATCTATACTGCATACACTATGATATTGTTAGTGGGATTCTAGTGCGTGTGTGAAATTTGAGATGACAATTACTTGTTAGTAAGGTGACTTTGAACATGAATTGACCTTATTTATTAGACCTAATCTCAAGTTAATCCCCGGTAGTAAAAAGGTCAATATTTTATATTCTTCTTTGGAGTCAATTTGACTCGAACAACTAAACATGTGAGGTTTCTCATAATCTGGTACTTATAGTCAACTGACTTAGGTTAACCGGCATAAAGCTCTCTCTATATAGGTAATTTTAGTCGCTTAATGAAGAAAAACCTGCACTTAATATGTGAAAACTAATAATGAGTTTAAAATATTGAAAGATGTGAAAATATATATATATATATGCAAAAAGTCAGGGGAGAAAAGAAAATATCAATACAAAATGAGCTTTTATTTAAATGTTCTAATGTGCTTTAAATGGTTTGACTTTCATAAGTAGAGGAATACACTTATTGACAGTGATGTTTAGTGTATTATTCACAAAATTAAGGTTTGGAGTCCTACTTCCAAATAATTAGTGACACTTTATACATATGAGTCACTTGTACAATTTACTTCATGTTAAGTTGAGTTACATGTGTGGGAAGGGTTACTGTCCATTGCTTATACTTATGCATGCTAACAACTGCATTTTTGAATTATTGTATGTTAATTCTCAGTCCCTTATCATTTGTGATAAAAAGGGGGAGTAGTAAATTTGGTACTTAAAAAGTTGACAAAAGTTGACATTAACATTGAATGTTAAAATTTTTGATTCGGAAGCATATAATGTTTGTTTTCAGCTAGATTAAGTTTTGATATTTAGTGATGTCAATATTTCTTTTGGTATGTTAGACATTAACATTGAATGTTAAAGTTTTGATCAAAAAGTATATAATTTTTTGTTTTAGCTAGATTAAGTTTTGATGTTTCGTAATGTCAATATTTCTTTTGGTATGTTGGTTTACATTGATATTGCATCTTAATTTAGCTGGTATGATTTAATGCATCTAATTTTTAGTTGGTATGACAAATGATTAACTGTTTGAATTATATTTATTCATATTAATGTTTCACGTGATTTTACACTGGTATTGAGTTGTTTGTTTCAAGAAATATGTTTACAAAGAAAAAGCACAGTTCAGTCAAAACAGTTGATTTGATAGTAGTAGGTGTTTTGAATCTATTTTGTTTTACTACCTTGCTTTAGATTTGTAGTTTTGTCACAGAATGCCAAGGGGGAGTTTGTTAGATTTTTGGTGTAATTGGCAAGTATGTGAACAAAAGGGGCTGGATTTATTTTGTTGTAAAATTCAATGAGTAAGTTACAATTGTTATAAAATTGAGTTATATTAGGTTTAGGGTTTGAGATTGGAAAACAAGGAAAAACGGCGCCGCAATTTCGCTAGACTATCGCCATGACTTGGTTCAAGCGATAGAAACAGAAATATTATCGCTAGCCTGTCATCAGACTTCGTTCGAGCGACATACCGTCACTCACTTGTCGCACAGCTTTCGTTTGAGCGACAGGGTTGTTCGGAGAATTTTAATTCGCATTTTTAAGGCTTTTTATCCGGTTCATTTATTCCTTAACCTACAATATAAATACCAGCATACATCTGAACGATTTTTAATTCGAACAACCTTCGTTGTTCGATTTGTTCTTGACGGTGAAAATATCAAACTCACTTAATTCAAATATCAAATTGCTACTTCCTATACATTTGTCAGAGTGCTGAAGATCAAGGAAAGGTGACTGGAGTTCCAATTATTGGAGAACGCGGAGTTCTTCATTAATCCACAGGAGATGGACTAATTCATAAAGTCGGGAGTTGGTGTAGGAGCACGTAATCTAGGAGGGTTTTGAAAACTGTAGTTGGGAGTTAGTGTAGAAGTATGTAATCCAGGAGAGCTGTGAAAATTACAGTCAAAGGTCAAAGAGTATTAGTGGTAGTCGTGTCTGGCGGGCTATAAGTTTAAAATTCGTTTATAGTGGATTTCTGACCAACAAAGTGACCGTAGTTTTTACTCAGTTGGGGTTTCTCCCTGATCAATCTGCTTGTTCTTTATTGTTTTCCATATAACTGCGGCAATTCAATTTAGGATAATTGGACTGAATGATTAACCATCTAGAAATAATTAATAGTGACTTATTGATAATTAATTATTAAGTTTTAATTCCGCATAAATACCTATTTACCCTCTTCTAGGTGTAATTTGGGTCGAATTTTGTAATTTCACATTGGAACCCCTAAAAAAGGATGGGGTGCTCATTGTTGGATTTGGTGTCACCACCTATAACCTTAGCAGGCTGCGCAGTTGGGTAGATTGTGGAGGTGTAGATGACAGTTCTGTGGTCAGTTGGGCTTTGGAGTTTGATAATTAACTGAAAGAGGCTCTACTTGAAAGGATATTTGAAGATGTTAAAAACTATGAAGAAAAATCACCATACGCAAAAGTTGGACACCCAAGTCGTGACCATTTCTATCCATTACACGTAGCAATGGGTATAGTAGGTGAAAATGCAGAATTTGAACTTATATACCATAGTTGGAGTTATGGTGCCCTCTCTTATTCCTCTTACAAGTTCAAGGCAATGAGCGAATGGCCAATCAAGACATGTTTGCTAAGTTGTACTCCATCGGAGAGAATGCAAAAAATTAGAATCCTTGGACATGATTGTGTTTCACTTATGGCATTTGTTAGATTATGGAAAAAACTTTGAAAATTTTTGTATCATGTACAACAGTAGTGTATACCAAACTGTTAAGGAATAAAATCTCAAATCATAAAAGGATAAAAATATAGACTAATTTATAAGGGTTTTGGATTACTCATCTTAATAATGTCGACAATTTAAAATGGAACTCCAAGTCTTAACATAGTATTAGAACCTATTAAGCCCAACTAGCAATTCGATCAGATTAAAACTTAAAAAATGAGCACACGGATTTCACGGATTTCATGATTCATTTGCTCAAATGAGTTACCATCTTGCAGGGACATGTTAAGGAATAAAATCTCATATCGAAAAAAGATGAAAACATAGACCAACATAAAAAAATTTGGGCTACTCCGCTTAATAAAGTTGGCATTTCAAGATGTAATCTCAAATCTTAATATAAACTTGCTATTAATGAATTGTGATTCTATGAAACAAAAATTAGAATTTTGTGTTGTGCCTGCAGTGAAGTTTGGTATACTAAACACGCAATTACGAAATTGTGTACACCTTTGACATTATTAGGTTTCACTTTCAAAAGTGTGGATAAATTTCTCTGATAAGGTAAAACGAATTGAATATAGAGAAACCAACTTGCCATGGTACCACAGACTCAGAAGCTCCGCGGACTAATTCTTTCTGCCCTATAGCACCCGGATTATGTATATTTCATACATCATAAACAATAGCAACAATTATGATGATAAGTAACAGAGTGAGTTCGACCATGTTTGGCCGAGTTTAAAAGTCCACTGTTTAAATTACTTTTCTGCCCATCATGTTTGAGGTTTTTTAATAGTAATTTTTATGAATTGATACTAGAACGTGCCTGACTTAACGACTGTTTGGATCTGTTGTCCTGAATTGAATAATGAAAACAAATTAATAATCCTCAGAATCCAAAATCTTCATCTTTGAGAAAAGAAATATCAAAATTCTACACATTGAAATATTTCTTCAAAACCAGTTATTTTCCTTTCGTTTAACTTCGCTGGCAAAAAGCCATTCCAGATAGATATTGAAATTTCTAAGGGCACTTGTTTCTGGAGAGCGACATCAAGGAGTTGCTTTAAGATTTCCACATCGTACAAATTTTTTTCTCATCTATATAATTTTTAGCAAGAAATATTCATAGTCGCAAAAAGTAGACTCTATTGCATTACAAATACTTGTTGCAAAAATAAAATTTTGTCGTCATAAGTTTCCTACCAAAAACTATTTTGGCACCTTGCTTCAATCATGTTTTTGGACAATCTTGTTAGGTTTTTGATACCCAATAAATCTCAAGCAATTATGTTAAATCATTTTTTGGGATTATACTTCATAGGTCTTGACCAATGAGTAAAGTGAAATATCGACACCACAATCGAACAAACCAATCATACAACCTATTTGTGCCATTTAAAATAACCTAATTTAATTAGTGATGATCCTACCCATTACCTTGGATGACTTTTTTGGTTGACAACCCACTTATATGCTACCTATTGGGCCTCTATTACCTTAACCTAAAGCCCACACGTGGTATTATATATGTTGCTTATTACTGTTGTTCATGTGGTATGTGAAAATTGGTTTCATTAGCCCCTTTGTTTAAGAGAAAAAGGGCTGCTTCATTCTTTTTTCCCCTGGCTTTGTGCTTCTAGTTTAGTGCTTGGTTTCTTCTCTTTTATATAACCTGTGTGACTAACTCTTGAGGCTATAATAACATCTCACGTCTTGCCCTTTGTGGGCAACCCGAAAGTAGCCGATTTTGGGGATTGGTTCTTGGTTTTGGTTTGTCGATTGGTGGTGGTTGATTGGTCGATACTAAGCCTAGAAACTTGGTTATTGGAGTTCCTCTTTCAACATTTGGTATCAGAGCGGGGTTGGTTGTGGATTTTCGACCAAAAACCGACCAGAAATAGCCCAGAAGTGCAGTAGAAATCGAAGTAGAAAATTTGTCCAATTTTTCAATTTTTGCTAGACTTGTTTTTGCGGTTTCCGACGAAACCGCTCATCTTTTGGAGAAATGGCGATCACTGGTGGACTCTATAGGTGAAAGAAAAGGTGACTGGACGGCGCGTGGTGGTCGGCGACGATAGGTGAAAACTCCGACGGCAGCGCGTACGGGCGCATGGGGCGATTTCTGGCGACGGTTTCTTTAGACAGAATCTTCATTTTGATATTTCTAATAATTGTGTTAGTTTTGTATTTCATGTTACACGGTGAAATTTGGACGATTTTTCCCCTTCGTGTTTGTGATTCAAATTTTGCTCGGTTGGTTACTGCAGTTGCTGGAGACTTTAGGGCGAATAATGGTGGCCCTAAAGTGATAAATTCTCATATCTTGTAATTTACGGACTTAGTAGGTCCGTTCTAGTAAATTGGTTAATCTCGTTTAAATTTCAGTATTAGTGCGTCATCGTGTGGGATGACGTTATGATTGGAGTTACCTGAAAGGGTAACCATTGCTTGTGTTAGAAATTTAGTAACTATTTGCTCTATTTGAAGTGTTGAATTTAACTGCAAGTTGATAATTGCTTCTGTATTTAATTGCCTGAGATTTTGAATTTGTGTTGACATATCTTCGTGTTGCATTGACTATTCCGTTAGAATACCTAGACTTGACCCGTTTGAATATTCCATTGATCTGAGGTCTTGAATCTCATGAAACTTTGGGAATCTAGAACGGTGTATATTGTTGCCTTATGATTACTTTGTGTGACCTATTTGTGCATTTTTTTGTTCTGTTTTTTCAAAATGTTTTCACATTTCGAAATTGGAATTTTCAATTGGAAAGGGAACTTTTCAATTTGGCAACAAAATATGAAGGAGATTTTGGTTCAAAAAAATAGTTTCAAATGGCATAAATGGTAAATTTCCTGCAAATTTAACAAAAACACAAAAAGAAGAATATGAAAAACTAGCTTACAATTTAATTATTTTACATATATCCGACACCGTTTTGAGAAAAATTGGAAAACTTGATTCTAGTAAAGGACTTAGGCAAAAGTTGGAGGACTTATATTTTCTTAAATCTACTCCTAATAAGTTGTACTTATTTGAAAGATTTTTCAACTTTAAAATGGATCATTCAAAGGATCTGAAGACAATTTGGATATTTTTAACAAGTTGGTTCACGACATCGTTAATTCTTATGAGAAAGTGTCTGATACGTTATGCTTGATTCATATAGAGAGGTTAAGAATGCAATTAAGTATGGTAGAGACACTTTAACACCTGAGATTGTCGTAGATTCCCTTAAAAGTAAAGAGATAGAGATTAAAGCTGAAAAAGAGAATAAGAGAAATTGTGAGTTGCATATGATGAGGAATAGAATGAAGTTTAAGCAGATGAATTTTGGTAGAGCTCAAGAAAATGGTGATTCGAGTGGTGATTCGGGTAGTGACTCAAGTGATGAGGGTGGTAAGAAGAAGGACAAAAGATGGGACAAGTCTAGTGGTAGAAAATATTACAGTTGTAGTAAGGCTGAACACTTTATTAGGGATTGTCCCAAGAAAGAAAAAGATAAGCAAAATGGTAAGATGAGAGGCGAGGCGAGGCGAATTTAGCTATAGGGTTTAGTGATGACCCTAATGAAATTTATTGAGAGTAAACCTAGTTACTGCATGTGCATCCGTGTGTAATCCTTTCTGCATATGTGTGATTGCTCAATTTCATTACATGATTATATGTTGTATTTTCAATGTATTTGATATGTGCA
>CAIGRN010055514.1:0-23390 GCA_903798345.1 Fraxinus anomala
AACGAATGGTAGTCGGTATGGTAATTTTTTTCCATTTTTTTTTTTTTTTGACAATTGGAACAAATTCTAGACCCAATGGTAGAAAACTATCACTTTAATTGACAATTTCATAAAAAATGAAGTGAAACGGACACCAAACTTTCAACAATTTCTAGGTAGAAAATTATACAAATTAAACATAATTAATTATAATTTTCAGTAAAATAATTTATAGGCAATTCAATTCCCTGTAAAATATTTTTTTTCACCAATTTTTCATATTTACAATCAAACGGACCCTTATAGACATTGGAATTTTTGAATTATCGATAAGTTCAAAGTATTCATCACCTTTCAAAAAAAAAGACTCCTTAAAGCCTATAAATCCATTAAGTCGGGTCTCAAACTTTTAACTTTTGTTGTTGGTCCACAAGTAATGTTTTAGCGAGTCAAAATGAAATTAAAAAAATCATGATTTTTATCCACATGCATCGTGTATCTATATATACAAGTACAAAATTGAACAATACAAATATACCATCTTACAAGAGAGAGAGATTTACACAAAAAGGAGCTTGCTAAAATATTCACTCAATTAACGTATCGCTTGAATGAATGAATATCATAAATAGCGAATTATCTTTATCCTTTTCGTGACAATCCTACAAGAGATAGAGTTTTACTCACGAAGGAGTGCGCTATATATTTCTCGTGTTTATTTAGAACACGTCTTGCATCCATCAATTATGTTGGTCAGAAGCTCACTCGTGGTGATTGAATTGAATTGAATTGGAAAAAAATGTAGCTGTAATCCAACAATCAAATAACATTAAGAATTCAATGAAAGTGGTATATTCACTAAGGGCACTAAAGAAGACTTGCAGGCCTTTCTAATAAAACGTCATATTCAATTGAATTTGGTTCATATGTTGTACACGTTATGAAGGATGGGAAAATAATATACTAAAGCAATATATTTAAGTTGGATGAGACTGTAATAGGGATTTACAGGTTTCAAGTATAGTCAATTCTAAAATAATTTGTATTTGAATTGGTTCAATTTCATAATCAATTTGTGATTACAAATTCATTCTAACATTATTTGTGTTAAATACAAAATTAACTAAGAATTTGAAACATCCATCATCTTAATACTATATAAGGAGTGTGTTTTTCTCCTTATTCTTCGTACCAAAAAATTTGTGAGTTATTTCTTCACTCTAAGTTTTTCTCTTTTCTTTGTTTCAAGAGTTTCGTTCTTTGTTTTAACTTGGTGATAGAATTGTGAGTATTCTTAGTTTTTCTAAAGTAGTGAAAATGTGTTAGTCAGCTACTTTCAACTGTTTTATTTTGGTAGAGACGCTATCAGTCATTTTGCACCACGGTGGTGGAGAGTGAATCCGTTTTAAGGAAATTGTGTGCAACACGGGTCTCGATTCCTTTCAATACCGTTACTACCTTAACAATCATTTTCTCTAATTTTATTGTTACTCTATTTATTCTAATATTTTTGTCTATAATTTATTTATACAATTCTAACAACATTTCTAATTTCCTTTTTTTGTATTTTTCCACATAAACATCACGATACGCGTTTCTATAATAAGATTAGCATGTTATAATTGCAATTATATAAGTGGTATAAATATATATAAAATGGCAAAAAATATTCAAAAAGGTGTCTAGGGCGGAAGTGGAATTAATAATGTGAAATAAATACTTGAAATTATTTTAAAAAGTAAAAGTTGGGTCCAAATTGCCATTCACTAACACGTGGATAGATAACAAGCAAAATATTGGTATGAGTGGCCAACATGTGATAACGATTCAAAGACTTGGCAAGTGCACATTGGTTCACACTCTTATCAAATTAAAATATCAATCTTATTGGATAAAAAGGATGATTTTTCTTTTAATCAAAAGCAAGTGTTTTTAGTGCATGAATGTCAAATCAAAGTCAATGAACTATTTTCTTTTGTTGAATCCTTTTACATGACCAATATTTGAAAGTGTCAACAAGTAAACAGTAGTCAGAAGGTAATTTTATCAATTTAAATATTAATTTTATCGAAATAATACTGCAAAACATGAAATATGTTCGTGTCTTCGAATGGACATGATCTCGATAGGTGACAAATTTGGCGATTAAAACACGCTATGCATAAAATTAAAATAAAATTCTATTTATAAAAATGATGTGATTTGTAGAGAAAGTTAGACGTAAATAATACGATTACAATTGCTTTTTGTTTTAATTGCAAAGTTAATTCACAATTACGAAACCACGACATATTTTCATTAATGCAAGGTTTTCAACATTCTAAGAAATATGTCATTTGACTTCGTTAGATGCAATAATATGTGTAACCACGTACGTGGGACATTTTGACTATTCTCGACATAGATATAAAGTGGATTAACCACTAATTTAGGTCACATAATTGACTAATAGAAGATAAAAAGGTCTTGTCTATGTGGAAATTGGAATGGATTTGCAACAAAATTCACACGTAGCTTAATTGATAGGCTTATGAGGAGACACCACCACAAAGTGGTTAGAGTTTGGATTTGTTATTTTATTGCAAAAATCGATATTATTTCAGCCAATCCCAGCCCCACCTTCTCTTACGATCGAACCATCATTTGTCAACCATCGCCAAGGGCAGTAGAATTGGGCGGCGATTAATAGTAAGAGTTTAATGGATCGCGATAAAGTTTTCTCTACATATTAATAAATTATAAATTCGATTGTAAATTTTAAAATTGATCAACGATTTGAACGAGACTTGTAAATTTAGAGACTTGAGTTGGTGAATAAAAGGTCTTGAATTTTGAAAATATTTTACGCGCACTTTATCAAATATTTTTGTATGCATTGGCGTGTCTTTATATGTATGTATTTTAAATAATATACTCTATGATTCTAAGCTCGTGTTTAGTTCAACTAAAAATTTAGATTAAAATCTAAATCTAAATCAACAATTAATTTTAATCACACAATTTATAAGACTCGCAACTTTTCAACTACATGTTTTATTATTTTTTATTAAAATCTATGAAAAGTCTAATTTTTATCTAAACCAAACCCGAGACAACAATGTCACAATAATGTAAGATAAAAGTGGATAAATGTATTGCTAACACGTTTATTAAAAATCGTGCCCAAATCTATTTAATCTAATACAATTAATACGTTCACGAGTTTTTTTCTAGAACCATCCATCCTAGATGAAAATAGACCAAAATAATCAATTTGGTACAATTCAAGTTAAAACTACTAATCACACTCGAACGATCCTATTTGATTCGAATCCATCACTACACATCCCATTATTTGGTTTCATAGTAAAATTTTCTTTATTGGAAGATGTTGATATTAAAATCCTTTTTTTCATTTGAATAGAGCAACTTGAGAGTCACATCACTTTGACATCGGTGGACAATGAAACAGCCAAAATTGCCCACATGTGACCAACGCGTTTGTCACACAATATAGTGCTAACTTTCATACGCGAAACGCTTGCTGTAACGAGTTGGGCGCACGAGAATTGCTTGTTCGAATTTGACGGGAAATTGTATCCTATTTTGGACGCATTTGTTTTGCAAAAGTAAAGGTTATTAATGCTCCTAACAAGGTGTCAACATACAACTTGTGCGACCATTCGAGAGAGATGCCATATGGACATTTTGGATGATTCTCTCGGGACAAAATTTCATATCAACCTCTTTGTTTTGAACTAAAATATTAATAAAAGCATTGTTTCACTGTTGATGTGCATAATCGATTTACACTCTTTCAAGTGTACGAGAATTTTCAAGCTGAGTGTCTTATGAATTGACACGTGATTTAAGATAGCCTCACTTGATAGCCAGTTTAACATCAATATTTTCATGTAGTAAATTTTTACTTGATAAATCAACAAATCGTGAAAATTTTTGGAGTGAAACTTGATAAATCATCTAATCATAACAAATTTGACTTTAATTGTATATCTATCAAATTTGGATTAATCTAATTGTCCAAGTATCGATGACAATTTGGATGGCAATGTGTGTTGGCAAAAGACTAATAGTTGTAGAAATAAGTTGATGTGAAAACTGTCCGATGAATAAATGTCACGCGACATGTTGTCAATCAAATTGTAACACATGATTGTAGACCAAGTATGATTGATCAAATTTATTTCCAACATAATTCTTAGGATACATGACTTTCAATGTTTTGACATTAATCAAATAAAAAGTGACATTTTAGCTTGTTAAATCGACATGATATATTAATGATTTATTGTCTTCTTGTCTATACACAAGTAGCTGATTTTTAATCTCAATATTAATAATTCTCTATCATTTTCCTTTTCGGTACATGCAGAAGGCTAAATCAAAACAATTTCATTAATATCTCACTAATGTTTCTTCATTCTAACAATTTTTCAAAATATGTCCCCCAAAACATCATGAATTCTTAGAAAATTTAATTCTTCTGTTGGTTTCCTTGTCCAATTCTTCAAGCCCTCCAACTTCTTCAAGTTCCTGCAGCCACACCAACAAGAATGATTGATTAAATTCCATTTTTACCTTAAACAAATTATACAAATCACGAAAAAGCCATGTTATCACTACATCGCTTGAATACTATAACAATAATGACCATTTATGATTTTGCACCACTTTCAAGAAGGTTCACCTAAAAAGCACAAACGATGAAACGAACAATTTTGTTTATAGAACAATGCTATGTATCAGCAGTGGTATTTAACTATAGCCAGTGGTAGTAAAGGTGTTCAATATCTGTACGGTGCTGTCACAAAGGAAAACCTAAATTGTTGTTGCGACCGTGGAGCCCACCAAAAGTTATGTTCTATCGCAATTTAAATGAGAGTGAAGCCTACATTATATGTAAATTGTCATTGAACACCAATGCTGAAATAAGACTACTCTTTATTATTCAAACAAATAGTAGAAATTTGAAGTGGTGTTCTGTCTATAGTTACACACTTTCAGAGAGGGGGATTTTGGACTACCTTGGGTCCGAGGAACAGCCCATATGGGACACCTTCGAATTTGTCCGAGTGATGAAGCTGAAATGGCAGACAACAAAATCAAATTAGACAATGGTAGTTAGATTCGGTTATACAAACAATTGAGAAAATTAAACAGATCATATCACTTTTATACTAATTAATTGTGATTGATTATGTACAATATTAAATTATAATGTACAAGTCCACACTGTCATACTTGATGAGCTGCAGCCACCCTTCTAAAATACGGTACATTTGCAATGGGCCCCACGGGGAATCTCTTGTGAACAAGACCGTCATGGACAAACATGTAGGCCATGCCAAAAACCGTAATTCCAAGACCCTGCAAAAAATTCAAAGGAAATTCACCCGATAAAGATGAAAGGTAAAAGTTTTTTTGATTAAAATGAGATCAAAACACCGGTCTAAAATGGACCGACCGCCTACAAGCAAAGCTGGTAAGAAAAATACTTACAGCTCCGAAGCATAGACCAGGAACAAGGCCTTTGTGGAAAAAACCGTAGGAGAGGAGGGCTATGGCCGGAACAGCATTGATTATGGCAAAAATGTCGTTGAGCTCGAAAGGGCCTTCTCTTGGTCTATGGTGTGACTGTCATTTAAAAAAAAAAAAAAATTAACTCTGACTTTTTACCCCTCAATTGAAGGAGACTGCCCAATCAAATTCTCTTGACCAAAAATACACAATAAATTGCTTAAAAAATTTGTAAGGACCAGTAACAGACTAACAGTTCAATCACTCAAATCATTATAACAAAAATAATCTCTAATCACTCTTCTGCTGGACTCTTTTCTTTTTTAATGGATTAATAATTCTATAGTTTTAATATTTTTCAGGAGTAAAAAAAAAAAAAAAACAAACCTCGTGCATGTGCCACAAAGATGCGTGCCAGAGAGCTCTATGAGCCCATCTTGCCCAAAACTCCATACCTACCTGAAATTCGATTATACCAGAAATTTTCATTATACCCCACAACAAAATTTCTGCAATTTTAAAGTGGTTGATTTTGAAGTTGTGGAACTTACAGCAGCCCCCACTGCTAAAGCAAATGTACTAAACATTTCTGCATAAGGTACCTCCCCACCCTATACAACATGAAATTCAATTTCGTATCAACAGAAGCCCGCACAAGCGGTGAATAATCAAATTTTCATATGGTTTAGTAGTGTACAATCTACCTCATCAAACGAGGCGATAAGTGATTTTTAGCAGAAAGAAGAGAATTTTACCTCCATTTGCCAGGAAAATCTGTAATAAACAGCCATGACAGCCATAGAAGTAATCCCCAAACTGGACATAACAGCAGCGACGAGATAAGTAAATCTCTCTGATTTCTTCTTAGCTAATTTCTCAGTCAGTCGGGCTGCAGATAATTCTCTCTCAATCTCCTCTGTAGTTGGGCTTCTCTCCAGTTCTCTACTCGATTCCAATTTCTCATCCTCCAGCACAAAACAAACAGTCAAGTTATTCTTCCTTTTGCAACTCAAAATCTTATCAAAATTCTGAATGGAAGGGGAGAATAGTTTAGTGGGCTTCGGACCGAGAAATGGGCTGTACTTGAAAAGAATGGTTCTTGAAGAACAACCAGCGACTGAAATTCCGGCTGCCATGGACGGTGGTTCCAAGGGGATGAGAATGTAGAGGGGATTAAGGCTTTGAATTGGTGGGTTCACGTAGACCACATGTTAGGTCTCTGGACTTGGATTTTGAGATTGTGGTTTAAATAGGAGACGATGATGGAACATAAATTTCACATTCGAGTCCTCAATAAATGAACCGAATAGTTTTTTGTAAAATGGGGCTGACCTTCAGAAATTTCACAAGATTGCCATTTTTCTTTTCCTTATTTCCATTTTTATGTTATTTGCAAATTATTGGCTCTTGCTTTGTGATAATGGGTAGAGCTACTATTACAGCATTGTGTTGCAACTTGCATCCACAGTTAATTTTTTTTATAAAAACGAGTTCATGTTTGATAGGAATTAAAATTTAAATTTTAATTAAAATTAAAGTTAATGATTAATTTTAACCATATATTTCATGGGACCTATATTTTTTTAACTATATATTTTATCAACTTTTATCAAAATTTATTACAAATTTGATTTTAATCTCCACCAAACAATGACTAAATTGGAAAACACTAAAAATGGAATGGTTTCATCCCATCCCCTACATGTTCACTTCCCTTCCAAAATATTATGGTATGTTTGATATAGATTTTTTAGAATACGTTTTTTGATAATTGATTTTTTTAGAGAATGTATTATTAAAAATAGAAAAAGTTATGAGTCAACTTACATATTATTTTATTAAGAGATTTTATTGTTAAAAATGTGTTAAAAAAATAAATTTTTAAAAACTTGGAGAATGAAATTAAAAGGGAAAAAAAAGTGACATTGAGTGATTGCACGAGTGAGTAGTAGACTGCAGGTGGGGTAGTTAGAGTAAGGGAAAGTACGTGGAGATGGTGTTACGTGAGGTTTGTGAGGGGAGGTAAAGGAGTGATGCACTGGATTGTGGAGGAAGGATTTTTGCTAATTCTATATTCCTTTTTAATGCAAGAGCATTCTTGAAATTGGTGAACTTATTGTCGATATTCGTAATTGATATAATCAGAATATGCCCGAGCACTTATTTAACTCGATCTTCCTCCACCCTCCTGAGGCACCCTCCTTCAGCCTCGAACAGGACTATAGTGCTCAAGCATGCACGCCACAATGCTCAACACATGTGCAGTGACTTTTAGGCAATTCGACGACAACAGTCCTCGAGATGTGTCCTTGAAGACTCATGGCCTTTCCGTTATGATGTTCTCGGGTATTATTCTTACCAAACTCTACGACTAAACTAATTTAACAAAGGACTCTAACCCTACCCAATTACCCAATTAAGGAATCCTAGGTCTTGAAGGAGTTCTACCTTGAGGAACTATTCAAACAAGGAAATGTTGGACTCTTAGTGATAATCAAACACCTATCCCGATAATCACTCCTTGAAATAAGGATGACAAATCCCACTATAAATAAAATATAACTCAGCACTATAAATGTAGGACCTAGAATCATTACTCAGGTACGTTTTTACATACATTTCCAACGTATATCTTCTTTCTCTATTCTCTCTTACTTAAGAATCGAAGGGGTGACGATAACACACATCGACGCCTTTGTTTCAGGTACCGGAAGATCACGTTCGTGTTCGTTCTCAATCGTCAAACTCGAATTTCAACGGATACGATTTTTAATAGCATCAGTAATAATCCAATAGTGCCTCTGTAAGGTGTCATTTGAGGTGGGGTTTTAAAAAATAGGTTATGATGGATTTTCAAATCTAATTCTGGGTGATAAATAATGGTTTGTACCTTCCCACCGGTTAGCCTTTTAGACGAACTGGTTACGTCTTTCTTATCAATTTTTCATTCTCTACAAGATTTACATTTCATATTTTTTCACATAAAAATTAACGAAAACTTACATAATTTTTATCATGTAAATTATTCGTACATCAATAAAAAATTTGAAGAACCAAGTACACGTGTCAAAGGTAATGGATTGGAAACCGAAGGACATCGAATCAAATTTCATAGAGCATTATCCTCAATCAAAGCATTAAAAATTTAAAAACTATTTTCGGACACGTGGCAACTAGCAAGTGGGATAGTCTAATTCTCAAAAAGAAATAAATTTAAAATTGTGATGGCATTTGCGTAATTTGATTGGACTAGCAAGGGCGAATTATGAGATAGTGGAGGTGATAATATGGACATTGGTAGAAAGACACGCGTCAGAAGGAGAGAATAGGAACGTGAGGTGTATGACCTGCCTTAGGATTTCTGACAGCAAATAAGTTTGATGATGCTGAGCATCAACAAAATGGACGTACTGGTGCCAAGATGTTAGGTAAGACTCATTTTACCGACTGGAGACTCCGTGCATTTTCAAGGAATTTCCTATTTTTAAATAGAAAAAATTGCAGATAAGATACCAAATCTTTCATTTAGTTATAGATTTTATCCAAACTTTTCATTTTTGCCACTCGAGGCATCTACTTGCACATCAAATACACGATCTTCTTGCTCAACATGATGATTTGTTTCAGTGTCAATATCTGGTTCAGTTTGCTCTGGTTCAATTTGCATCTTAAGTTCAGTTTGCTCTGGTTCAACTTGCATCATAAGTTCAGTTTGCTCTGGTTGCTCTATTTCCAATTTGCTTTGCATGCTCTTGTTCCACATCAATTTGTCCAGCCCGCACCTCTGATCGACAATGTTGTACATCGGGTTCAGCAACCTGCATTTCTGATTGACCATGCTGCACTTCAGTTTTAGTAGCATGCACCTCTGATTTAACAAACAGCATATCAGTTTCGCCAGCCTGCACCTCATGTAACTCTGCTTCAAAACCATCGTCAAAATCCACACCAACCATTGGTTCAGCCCTAATTAAATCAACCTCTGTTTTCCCAACCTCTGCCTCTGTTTGACCAACATCAATTTTACGAGGGTAAGCAACTTCATCTGCTTCCATGTTATCTACTTCATCAACTATGTACAAGTCGTCACCTTCTAATGAATCATCATAAATCTCAATAGAATAACATGGCTGTTTTTCATCTACCAGTTCATCACGCACATTAAAATTTTCAACATTGACCAACTGTTCATCAGTCTCACAATCAACCACATAAATATTTTCATCACATAGCAACTCCAAAACCCCAACTAATACAATTCAGCCATCATCCTTTCACCAAGCCACTTCCCTACGTTCATAAAATCTTAATCTTTGACCAACCAAAATGATGCTTCACTCAATCTCTTCTTCTCCATCTTGTACAGATATCTGATTCTATCAGAATATCTCAACATCTTCAGGCATTGTCAAGAAGAAATCGGTTGAAAAAATCAGGGTCGACATGGTCCAGAAAACTTACTTTACCATGCTCGTAAACAAAAATTCTCTCATCTTTTCAAATAAAATTCCACCTGACGTAGACATATGCTTTGTATTTTTCCCTAGAAATAATGGAAAAAAAAAAAAAAATCAAGCCATAACCCTTTTTAATTCGAGCAATGCATGTGCATAGAACGAGCTATTACCCAATATATTAACTCCCAAATTATCAAATCACTTAATATTTTCACTTTTTCTAGTTCATGAAGACAATCTATACGCACAACTTGAAATGACAAAAATTTCATACTGTAAATGAGAAGTCCAAGGAGCACACTTATCATAAATGAGTTAGGGAAGAAAGCCTTGAATATGGGCTGCAAAATCTGATGAAAGATCGTCTTCTTCTCTGTATCCGTCATCCTCATTTTCGTGGGTTTTTGCAAGTTCCATAATGGATAATGAAATAGAGTAACTGATTTATTTTTATTTTTTTTATTTTTTTATTTTAAAGGGAATGTGTGTAATACTCAAATTGCCTTGTCTATTTGATGAATTTTTTTTATTTTTTTTTATTTTTGGAGTTAACTAACGATTTTGGTAGTCAAATAGACAAAGTTGATTTTTTTTAAAAGTTTGGTACCTCAAGTGGCACAAATGAAAGGTTTAGACAAAGTATGCACTTAAGTGAAATGTTTGATACCTTGACTGCAATTTTTACTTTTAAACAATATATATAATTTAAGGGTATATATAAATTTGAAGAGTACAAATTTTTAAATACTTTAATATCATTTTTATTTTTAAACTTAATTTGACTACTTCTAATATGCATTTATTATTTTTTCCATCTTTATTTTCTCCAGTTTTTCTCCAAATCATTATATTATATTTTTCTTTTTCTTTTTATATACTATTTAATTGTGTCAATATATAGAGAATTTAATATTGAAATATTTTGAATGCATTTAATTGTAAATAATAAATTTGGAGAGTAAAATTCAGTCAGTATTTTAAAATATTAATTTGAAGAGTTTATTGAAATATAATTTTAAGTGTTAACTTTTTAAACTAGAAAATATTTCACTTTAAAGATTTTTTTGGAGACGTTCTTAATATGTTAACAAATAACACCCATGTTTGACAATTATTAAAACAACTCTTTTTTTTTTGCTCGAATTCATTTTTAATCACACATTCTTACAATAAAGTTTTATGTACCTAAATTCAAAACTTTTTCTTACTTTTAATTATGTATTATTCAAAAATTATTTTTTCAAAACTCATTTCAATGATTGCAAAAAAGATCGTGTTAAGAATTTACAATCCTAATTCTACCATTAAAAAAAACAACATAATTGCAGAAAGAATAGACATGATAATATATAAGATTTATAGATGTTCATTTCAATGTGATGCCACGCTACCTTTTGCCAAGAGAAAATTTCACAAACTATCTTCTCTAACTGCTCCTTTTTTTTTTTTCTAAATAATAATACAAAACTCAAATGACGGACTCTACTTATAAAATAAATTAGGATAAAATTGAAATTACTACATTTTCTTCAATAAAATTTTGTCATGGAGTACTCGCTCCGTGTAATAACAATAATTAGGCTCCACTATAACTTAACAATTTGTTATTTTCAATTACAGTTAATTGGTTTGTTTAGGTATTTATAATGAAAAATATATAAATGTTGATATATATTTTTTACCGCAAAAGGTGTTTTGTTACCGGTGACTAACACGTAATATGAAAAATGTAAATTTGCAAAATATAATATGCAAATTTGTAAATTTCCCTTCTAAGTTAATTCTTAATTGAAGCATGCAAAAAGCCAGTTATAAAGTGTCAATTCTCAAATATTTTGGTCAAAAATTCCGTAAAATTTCAAAATTCATAAAAAATAAAAAATGTAAGAAACTTTTTACAATTTCTGAAATGTTTCTTAGATTTTTTTAAAAATGTGTCCTGAAAGAGAAAGCTAGCTCCTAGAAGTTAGAAATTTCAGTGTAACGACCTAGTTTTGTAATTACAATTCACAGTTGACGTGGTAATAAGGCCCTGTTTGATTGACCCAAGTTTTTCATGAAAAATGGAAAATGAATTTCATCTTCCATTGTTTGCATCTTTGATACAGTTTTTTTTTTTTCAGACAAATGATTTTCTTGATTTTGTCTCTCAAGTGCCATTTATTATTATTATTATTATTTTTTTTTTTTTGCAATTGAAACAAATTCTAGACCAAATGGTAAAAAAATTATTATAACGGACAATTTCTATGAAAAACGAAATCAAACGGACACCAAACTTTCAACATTTTCTAGATGGAAAATTATATCAATCAAACACAATTAATTACAATTCCCAATAAAACAAAATTTATGCAATTTAATTTCATGTATTACATTTTCTTTCCATCTAAATTTCTCATTTGTAATAAAATGGACCCTAAGTTGCTTATGTTTGTCTGCATCTGTACTGTTTCCTGCATTTGCAAAAAACACGTCTCATTAGTGTTTGTGCTTGTCTTTGTGTGCGAAATATATTATTTATAAATTTTCTTTTTTCATTTTTGTCTCCAATATTGATTGGGCCAAGTCTTGCACTCTCAAGCCATTCGCTCTCAATAATTTAAGTCCACGCTTAATTTCTGATGGCTGATGCTGCCCTTAGATTTTACCTCTCGCCCAGTCGATACGAGATTTTTCTAAGCAACATCAAATCAATCATTAAGTTAACCTTACGTACATGTATCTATTACCATAAATATGTTACAATTAAAAAGACAAAAACTAAGAAAACTACTTATTCTGATAATAGCTTGACACTAGCTTGTAAATAGAGACAAAACTATTTGAAAAATGCTAAGAGTACAGAGGTTTCCTTAACAGATTTTTTAAGGTGCTGCTGTGGTAGTATCTATGTGGTTCATTTTTATTTTTTATTTTGACCATCTTTCAACCAGAAATTGCGAGTATTCCTCCTGTATGAATTTGTGAGCCAACCCCTGTTAGTGTAGCGAGGTTCAAACTATTTGTTGTTGCCTACAGTATGCTATTTTTGTTCTTCAATTATTGTGGCCCAACTATTTGAGCCCAATAAAATTTGCTATCTTCTGATGGGCCTTTGCAAAGTTTCTTGTTTTAACTAATTTTCAGAATAGGAATTTAGCACCTACTTGTTTTAAAGTATCTCCAATATTTAAGTAGATTGCTACAAAAATTTCCACCCAAGAAAATAAATGTTTGTTTAAATTTTCTTTTCCTCTTTAATGCGATTTTACATGGAATTTGTACATTTGATGTAATGAAGAAAAAATAGATATTGTGAAGAGTTTCATTTAGATTCAGAAGTTTTATAAGATATGGTGACTCAATCATATCTATATTTTCATGCATCATAAAGAGATGTGATTTTTTATTTCTTTTCATATCAAAAACATAAAAACACTTAAGAAGATAAAATACATTAAAGACCAATTTCGAGTTTGATGGTATATTCAATAGATATCAATGCCATCTAAATGGTGATCCATAAAAAGTGTTAGAGATGCATTAAATCATATAGTTCATAAAATAAGGGGGGTGTTTGATTCGCTGCTTTTAAGTTTGCAAAACACAAAAAATATTTTTAGTTCGACATTTCTAAAAAGTCATTTTAAAAAACAAGGTTGAACTTATAACATAAAGTTCAAAAAACATTTTTGACGTTTGAGTATTTTCAGTGAAAATTCTAAAAACAAGCGTTTAAATAAATTTTTAACAAATAAAAAAAATTGAAAAAAAAATTCTAAAAAATTAAAATTATAAATTAAATTATAATGCTAACAAAAATAATAAAAATTTCTAGAAAAATAAAAATAAAACTAGTTAAAGCCCTCAATAATTATTTACGTAAATATTTTAAAAATTATTTAAATGCACACAAGTAAAAATTTCTCAGTCTACTTCATTAATTTTTATTTTATTTCTTATATTTTAAACTCAATTTATTATTTAATTTTATTGTGAGATAAAAGTATTTTAAGATTCACCAACTTTAAAATTTCGGAATTATGGGCCCAGTTGAACTGAAGAAACCCGAATTTCTACTGGTATTATATAATTTTTAGCTTAGTTCGGTACCATATGAATAGGGCTGAGAAAACCCCCAACTTATTCAATTTCTAGATAAAGAAAAATATAACCAACAAAAGTTCGAATATATATAAAAAGAATTTATTTTTTTATACTTTTTACTATTAAACAGTGTCCATAAATCTCATAATAAATACTTAAATATTCATAATGAACTCTGATGAGACTTTCTCTTGAAGTAATAACGCGTTGATTTAGTTGTCATCAGAGCTACAAATGATTATCTAAATTGATTCGTTTATGTCGATAAGCTCCAATTGCATCATAGAAATTAAAAAAAAAAGGGGCGTGTGCGCTACTTGATAATATACTAATATAAATTTATTTTATTTTTACTGAATAATCAAATGTCATAAAACAAATCTTCAAAATCTTAAACTAAACGTGTTTTCTAATTTCTATTTTGAGAAATAAGTTTTAAAAATACAAATTAAACACAATTTTAATAATCTTCAAACAGACACGAAAAATAAAAAAATTAAAAATGAACTCAAAACTAAAAATTGAAATACAAACCAAGCGGGCCCTAATCTTCAATTTTTCATATACAAAAATCTTCCAAACAATAATAAATGATTCTTTAAAAATATTTTAAATTAGAACCCCAATAATCTCTCAAATCCACGTAAAATCACTAGTTAAAATAAAATTCACATTACCCAATGCATTCAAAATAGAATGTTCAAAGAAAATGCTATAGAGCTTTTTCATATGTACAAGAATAGCTTTAACCGAAGGAGTTGACAATCTCTCAAGGTGGTAGGCCTCATTGCGATTAAAAAATAAAAAAAAATACCCACTCCATGTGTGAATGTATGTAAACCAAACCACCATCTCTCATGTCTACATCAATCATGACAACTTAGTTGACATCTTTCATATACGAAAGATATTTGTACAGTGATATGATTGATGATTCCAAAATTAAGAGTGTGAATGTTACAATGTGGAAGATTGTAAAAAAATGTGCAAAAGAGAGTGCTAATGTAACAAGGCTAATATTATTCAAAACCACCGAAATTAGAACTCGGAATTGTTTTTCACACTGATGATTTTTTAGTAGTTTTATCATTTTTTCTTTTAGCAAAGTTAACTCAGCTAAAGTACCACTAAAATAACACTACAATTAAGAACTTGTAGCACTTTCCCAATTGCCAGCAAAATAGTTTAGCGGCTAAATAAAAATCATAAAATAGACAACATTGGTTTAATTAACGTATGTTATCAACAACATTGTGCAAAAAAGTAAAATTTCCCAGCAGGACAGTACCAAAACTAGGTAATAAACCAGCTTCCCAACAACTACACAAACTAAACCATTGACCAAAAAGAAACAATATGGACAAAGATAAAGTGGGTAGTTCGATTCAGTTGTTGTCGTCATGAAATTTGTGAACAATTATTAGTAAGGAGTGAACATGAGGATTTGAAACGAACAATGGAAGGGAAAAAAGAAAAAAGAGAGACGAGTGAATTTGACGGAATTTTGGACCTGACGTGCAGCGATTATGATAGTATGGGAATCCATCTGCCACAAATAAAAGAATGGGGACTCAAGTGAGAGAAAAGGTAAAGTTTAGGAACTGTGTAGGTGCTAATTTCCCTTTAATAAAATGAAATTTCACGTCCAGATGGAAGTAGAAGAGTCGAGAAGGCCCGAGTCTTCGCATTTCTATTGTGGTGCATATTCCCACCAATAGAACCTCCTAGAACCCCTACCATACACCATATAAAATTCCCCCCGCATTTCCCCTTCTCCTCACTTCAAAATCTACCTGCATTCCATAAAAAATTCGGTGCTCTCTCTGATTCCATTCTCTGTCTAAATTCATCGTTTCAAAAGTATTGCAATGGCGGATGTTCATATGTCAGATGCGGAGACCTTCGCTTTCCAGGCGGAGATCAACCAGCTTCTGAGTTTGATCATCAATACATTTTACAGTAACAAGGAGATCTTCCTTCGAGAGTTGATTAGCAATGCCTCCGATGCTTTGGATAAGATCCGGTTTGAGAGCTTGACTGATAAGAGTAAGCTTGATGCGCAGCCGGAGTTGTTTATTCGACTCGTGCCGGATAAGGCGAATAAGACTCTGTCAATCATTGACAGCGGTATTGGCATGACCAAAGCAGGTACTGCATTATGATACATTTTTATGGTTACTTGGTTAATTTATGATTTCAATTGGTTGTTTGATTTTTAGAATGTAGAATTTGGATTCTGAGACATTCTTTTCCGTAGAATTTTAAGGGTTTGAGTTTTATAAATGTACATTCAAGTATGTTATTGCATGTCTATAACCCATGCATTTTTAAAATTTGGATATTTTTCTTGTGTTACTTCTGCAAATATTAATATATCTGTATAAATTAGTCAGTCAATAGACTAATTTTAGTAGCTTGTCTTGATTGTATATATATCAATAACATACAAGCTAATTGGAATCTGGCAAGTAACAAGTGAAGATTGCAAAACTAGGAAAATAAAAAGCTTGATTAAAAATTGATTTGCTATTATCAGATGCAAATATGCAATAGATCTTCGATAGAGAGGTTCATTGTTAATTTTTTTTTTTTTTTTAATAAAATGCATGATGGGATATTGATTTCATGTTCATTTTTAGTTTTAGTTTTGAAGATAATTTAAAGTTTGTGAAGCTGAAGTGGCTTTAATTGTTGGAATTGTGTAGATTTGGTGAACAATTTAGGCACAATTGCGAGGTCTGGCACCAAAGAATTTATGGAGGCGTTGCAGGCTGGTGCTGATGTAAGTATGATTGGGCAGTTTGGTGTCGGTTTCTACTCCGCTTATCTTGTTGCGGAGAAGGTGATTGTTACCACCAAGCACAATGATGATGAACAATACATTTGGGAATCGCAAGCTGGAGGCTCATTCACTGTTACAAGGGATGTCAACGGAGAGCAACTTGGCAGGGGAACGAAGATCACCCTTTTCTTGAAGGAAGATCAGGTAAATTATCTTTGTTTCGATTACAATTTTGATTAAAATTGAGGAATAAAAAAATTTGAGATTGTATATTTACAATTTTAATTTGATAAACTGGTGAGAGGTTGAATACGTGGCTACCATCAGGAATTGTGTGCCTCTAAAGAGATTTTTTTTATTATTATTTTTTAATAAATGAGTAGATATTGAGGTAATTATATGACATTGTTGGGATAAATATTTGGCTAACTTCGATTTCATTGTGCATTCTGGATTATGTGCAGTTGGAATACCTGGAGGAGAGGAGAATCAAGGATCTTGTGAAGAAGCATTCCGAGTTTATTAGCTATCCCATTTATCTCTGGACTGAGAAGACAACCGAGAAGGAAATTAGTGATGATGACGATGATGAGCCAAAGAAAGAAGAGGAGGGTGATATTGAGGAGGTCGATGAGGACAAAGAGAAGGAGAAGGGAAAAAAGAAGAAGATCAAGGAAGTTTCTCATGAGTGGCAACAGATCAACAAGCAAAAACCGATCTGGTTGCGTAAGTCAGAGGAGATCACCAAGGAGGAATATGCCTCCTTTTACAAGAGCTTGACCAATGACTGGGAGGAACACCTTGCTGTCAAGCACTTTTCTGTTGAGGGTCAGCTTGAATTCAAGGCCATCCTCTTCGTTCCAAAGAGGGCTCCATTCGATCTTTTTGACACCCGCAAGAAGATGAACAACATCAAGCTCTATGTTAGGAGGGTGTTCATCATGGATAACTGCGAGGAGCTCATCACTGAATACCTTGGATTTGTCAAGGGTGTAGTTGACTCTGATGATTTACCACTAAACATTTCCCGTGAGATGTTGCAGCAAAACAAGATTCTCAAGGTGATTAGGAAGAACCTTGTAAAGAAGTGCATTGAGATGTTTAATGAGATTGCTGAGAATAAGGAAGACTATAACAAGTTCTATGAAGCTTTCTCCAAGAACTTGAAGTTGGGTATCCACGAGGACAGCCAAAACCGGGCTAAATTGGCGGACTTGCTCAGGTATTATTCAACAAAGAGCGGCGATGAATTAACTAGCCTAAAGGATTATGTGACCAGGATGAAGGAGGGGCAAAAGGACATCTACTACATTACTGGCGAGAGCAAGAAAGCTGTAGAGAACTCTCCCTTCTTGGAGCGACTAAAGAAGAAGGGATATGAAGTACTCTACATGGTCGATGCCATTGATGAATATGCTGTTGGCCAGCTTAAAGAATATGATGGCAAGAAGCTGGTTTCTGCCACCAAAGAAGGATTGAAACTCGATGATGAAACTGAGGAAGAAAAGAACAAAAAAGAGGAGAAGAGGAAGTCGTTTGAGAGCCTTTGCAAGGTTATCAAGGACATTCTTGGAGACAAAGTTGAGAAGGTAGTTGTTTCTGATAGGATTGTAGACTCACCATGCTGTTTGGTTACTGGAGAATATGGTTGGACTGCAAACATGGAGAGGATCATGAAGGCGCAAGCATTGAGGGATAATAGCATGGGCTCTTACATGTCTAGTAAGAAGACAATGGAAATTAACCCTGACAATGGAATTATGGAGGAATTGAGGAAGAGAGCGGAGGCTGACAAGAATGACAAGTCGGTTAAGGATCTTGTGTTGCTACTGTTTGAAACTGCCCTCTTGACTTCTGGGTTCAGTCTGGATGACCCTAACACATTTGCATCAAGAATTCACAGAATGTTGAAGCTGGGATTGAGCATTGACGAGGACGATGAAGCTGGTGAGGATGCTGAAATGCCCGCACTTGAGGAAGATGGCAATGAAGAGAGCAAGATGGAGGAGGTGGATTAAAAGGTGAAATTATATTATCTCCTATGTTTTTGCCTTGTTAGTGTGTCTGCAAGGAGTCGGTAAGGGGAACAATCCATTTGAAGTGTCTGGTTTACCTTTAAATTTTGTGCAAGTATTCGTCTGAAAGGTTGCTAGGCTGGTGTGTTTGTACCTCATACAAAATTAATAATGTAAGTTTGTGGTTTTTTGAGTAATTTCCGTCTTGGTTATGATGTATATCCTTTTTTCTTCCGAGTGTTCTTCTAGGCTCTGCAATTCTACTAATTATATCAAATTGCATACTTATAGATTGTGATGAGCTTTAAGCATCTAGACATTTTTACCATCTCATAGTACCGAAGAAAAGAAGCAATTAAGCTAAAAAGGATTTGGAAGTAAAATAAAGATTCTTGTTCTAAATAACTCAAAACAAGCCCGCCATATGCATGTTGGTACAATATGATATTTTTGGGCAAATCTACCGTATCAATTCCTATGTACGTGTAAATTTGCAAATAGAATGGAACTTGAAGAACTGGTATACAAGGGCAGCATTAACTCGAGGGTGGTGCACCAAAGCCACCAGCTCCACGTCCAAAGCCATGTCTTCCACCAGCACCCTACAAATTCATTCAGAATTCAAACCAGTAAGCCAGGTTGTGCGTGAGAATAGCTTCTCCAATTATTTTTGTATTACACAAGAATCAACGCAAGTATAAGATCTTGAACTGGCTTATTTTACACAACCGTGCTTGGAAAAAATTAAAACACAAGCAGCAGAGCCAGTCAACCAAATAAGAGGAGCAGAAATAGAAATTGTGAATTGTCTTCTATTCTTCCTGCTCTTCTCTTGCCCTTCCCCCTTCTCCACTCATTTCCCAAAAAATAAAAATTATTAATCTAAATGTGAAATAACTAAGACGCCAGTGGCCGAATATTATATTTGAAGATGTTAATTTAACGAGGAAAATTCATCTCAAAATAAGAGAACCAACCATATGAGTAACTCACCACAGAAAATAATAATCCGTCAGCGCATGACTCGACACATGATAATTCAGTCAAATATTCAAAATTAGATTTGAAACAAAGAACCCTTGTGTGCACTGGCAACGTAATGCAAAATCACTAGAGAACAATTAGTCTTCTGAAATTTTTAATTGATCTTTCTAGCAATAGTTAGAAGGTGAAATTCCTACTGAAATTACAAGTCTAGTAAGCCTAGTTTGGTTGAACCTTTCAAGAAACGACCTAAGCGGAATCATTCCTTCAAATATTGGACTATTAAAGTCTTTAAATTTTCTCGATTTGTCGAGAAACCACCTTACTCGTGAGATTCCTGCCGGTATTTGTCTTTCTCAATTAGATGGGCTTTGAGTGTTAGATATGTCGTCTAACAACTTGTCAGGAAGAATTCCGTGAAGTACTCATTTACAAACTTTCTAAGCATCAGAATACGTGGTAAACTCTTGGCCTTCACGGCCCTCCACATACAAAAACATCAGGCGATGAAATCTCTCAAAATCGAGAGGAGGGCGACCAGTTTATCAATGGAGGATAGTACATTAGTATTGCACTCGGTTTCATTTTCGGGTTTCCAGGAATATATGGAATTTTACTGCTCAATAGTTCATGTAAGATTTTGTAAATAATTAGCAACAGTGGATGCAAAATCGTTTGTTAAACAAACAATAATGATTAATGGGACGGAGATGAACAACATTCTTGAATTACAACTATTATTTGATTGCCAGTAGAATAGGCATATTTATACAAACTTGGAACTTGAAAATGATACAACAATCTAAAACATATTATTGTGTATATGAGACGAAAGTTTTATAAAGTCTTTTGTAAATATCCCAAACTTCTTTGTGATATGCAAGACAAATATAGTTATTAGTCTTTCCACGTAGCCAAGAAATAGTTCTTGCGCACGAGTAAGAAATCGATGTATTTTTATGGGTGATTATTAGCAGGTATTTCAGCAGTTAATGGGGGAAGGAGTTTTTGTCCGACGCAGTCGCTCATGCAGCCGATGTTAGTTATGCCACAATCTATAAAGCAGGGTATTGCATCTTTCATTAAACACTCAATGCAGCAGGCCAATACTTCATTCCCGCAACTCGCCAGGCATTGTGCGTTTGGTGCGCACTTCTTAGGCTGAGGATAAAGAGTCTTTCCGTCCACGCTCAAGGCCCCGTCCCCGAACACGCCCCCGCACGATATAGCTACTAACACAACTACTATCATGCTTACTGCTAACTTATCCATGATATTCACGATTCTGATGCCTAATTTCTGAATACCACTAACTACTGCTACTACTACCTATTAGTATTTATATGCTAACCATTGCAGTTCCGTTTTGAAACACCTCATCCCTCATGCAGCTTGCGTGGTTACTATGGATGTTGCATGTATAAATGTCCAAAGAAAACATTGCGTGCCAAAATGACAATAACGTGATAGCAATTTAAAACTTTTGTCAACCTACCATTTGATTCCAAAATTATAAAAAAAATAAAAAATAAAAATCAGATTCACCGTGTTAGAAAACCATACATTTTCTTGACTCGTTCACAATCTGAACTTTCCAAGCAATTAATTAGTGGGAGACGAAGACTAACTTTAGAATAATTGACTAGAAAATGTGTTCCCACGCTCGAGTTTGATTACACCGACAAAACCCTCATTTCCCACGGAAAATTGTTTTGTTGGTCCCAACCTATTGCAGTAGTAATTTTGACTTCACTTTTTGAAAATGAGCAAATTACCTTATATATACCTTTTCATATACTGGAATATCATAAATATTTAAATGATTTCTGTCATTCATTGGAGACGAATGCAACTATAATAAAATGTTTTGGACCAACTTACTACTAGAACAATGTATGAGGAGTTAATAGTGCAATTTCCCTAATTTCCACAAGTCTGTAGACTAGCTTAGTCCTTGCACCTTATAAAAGGGCAATCTTTGTCAAAAATATAAGCAACCAAACCAAGAATTTTTGAATTATGGCAGTTTATTCACAAGTTCAAATCTTGATATTTTCAATCTTAATTGCATCTTTCTTTGTTAGGTCCTTAAATGCTAGTGGAATTGCAATCTACTGGGGACAAAATGGCAACGAAGGAACCTTAGCAGATACCTGCTCCACTGGAAACTATGAGTTTGTGAATATTGCTTTCTTGACTACCTTCGGCAATGGTCAGACCCCAGTGCTGAATTTAGCTGGGCACTGTGATCCCAGCTCGGGTACTTGCACTCGTTTAAGCGATGAAATCCGAGCTTGCCAAGATCAAGGAATCAAAGTACTCCTCTCCCTTGGAGGTGGAGTAGGGAGTTACATGCTTTCGTCTCCAGATGATGCTCGAGATGTCGCAAATTATCTTTGGAACAACTATTTAGGTGGCCAATCTGGGTCAAGGCCACTGGGGGATGCGGTTTTGGATGGTATTGACTTTGACATTGAGTCGGGTTCAGGCCAATACTGGGATGAACTAGCAAGGTATTGAAATTCCTCATTTAAAACTATGAGTTGTTAGACAAGTTTATCTAAATCATGTTTTCAATATGCTTCCTCACGTGCAAGTCAAATTTATTTTTCTATCAAAGTCTCGGGATACTCACAATTTTCAAAAATAAGCTAGGACGAGACTAGAATGCAAGTCTTTTCCCTGCTCCAACATTTAAAAATTTTAGTAGTGACAAACTCATTTATACAAAATGTCTTCAACAGGGCACTTAAAGGGTTCGACTCGCAAAAAATACACTTGGCTGCGGCACCTCAATGTCCAATCCCGGATGCAAATCTTGACACTGCTATACAAACTGGCCTTTTCGACTATGTTTGGATACAATTTTACAATAATCCACAGTGTCATTACACTGATAATGCTGACAATCTATTAGCTAGATGGAACCAATGGATGTCTATACCATCCAATCAAATATTCTTGGGATTACCTGCTGCGCCTAATGCTGCACCTAGTGGTGGATACATGCCACCAGATGTGCTTATCAATCAGGTTCTTCCATCTATAAAATCTTCCTCAAAATATGGAGGGGTTATGCTGTGGAGTAAATTCTTCGACGACAGCTATAGTTCAACCATTAAAAGCAGCGTCTAAAAGAANACCTGCTGCGCCTAATGCTGCACCTAGTGGTGGATACATGCCACCAGATGTGCTTATCAATCAGGTTCTTCCATCTATAAAATCTTCCTCAAAATATGGAGGGGTTATGCTGTGGAATAAATTCTTCGACGACAGCTATAGTTCAACCATTAAAAGCAGCGTCTAAAAGAAAGATTGATTGTTTGTTCCTTGACAGGACAGAGATGCATATCCCGACTATTCATTACTTCGTCACATCTTGACTTCGTTTTATATTTTTAGTGACGCTACTAAAATATTTCTATTTTCGATTAATAAATGTAATGCTACCTACTATAAAACAAAAGAAATAAAAAAGGTGAAGCCTTTTCATTGGATTATATATCTTAGCAGCTTGGTAATCTGTTCAAGTTTCTACATAGTACTGCACTTGACTAGTTTGAAACT